>JAYJLV010000027.1:11329565-11343591 GCA_036873485.1 Torymus texanus | reverse complement strand
TACACATGTATATAGTATCTTTAATTCTAAAGTTACATATATATATATATACATATATATATATATATATATATATATATATATATATCACCTTGAACATCACCAAACTTCATTGTTTTGAAAAAATCTACATAAAAAAAATGTCTTGAAAATTTTAAGTATAGTAACCTACAAAATTAATCTTTCCCTTCATGGTTCACGATGGTTGAGTAAGTTAATATATCCGCAAAAAAGAAATCCGCACATTGTACCATATCATTGCCCAACCTATGATTCATTTTTAAAACTGGTTGTGTCACAAATAGCTCACAGTTTGCCGAGGAGTGTCTCAAGCATCATAACACATTTCGCGCTCTCCACAACTCTCCTGAATTAGTAATCGATATAAAGGTACTTATTAGTAATTAATCCCAAATAGTTTAATAAGAAAAAAAGCAAAAAAAAAAAATATATATATACGACTTCGCTACCCTTATATTCATCGTTAAAATCTCTCATCAAAGTTAAACGATTTTGCACAAGACTGGGCGCGCACTCTCGCCAGCAAAGATATTCTTGAGCATCGGCAAGAAAATGATTATGGGGAGAATCTCTACGTTGGATATAACAGCGATACCAATTGGCAGCTCGATCCCAAAGTACCAGTCCAATCATGGTTAGCAACCAACCAAAAACAGTATCATCCTAAATCTTATACTTATCATTCACTGTATATTTATGGTTATATATAGGTACGACGAAATATCGAATTACAAGTATGACGGATCAACCGCGTCACCCGGTAACATTGCCGAGGTGGGCCACTTTACGCAGTTGGTTTGGCGCTCTAGCGCGCGGTTAGGTACCGGATACGCGAAAAGCGACAGTGGACGTGTTTACGTAGTATGCAATTACGATCCGGCTGGTAATATCGCCAGTACGTACGCGGATAACGTTCGTCCACCAACGACAGTGGTAACGCCGGGGGCTCCGAAGGTATATTATAATATAAGTATAACGCACTTCCGGCTGATAAGGCAGAAAATGCGTATAGCCCTGTTATCGCACGTTTTTAAACGGTCGCGAGATTATTGTTATGTGGTATTATTTATATATATATACGTGGAAGCGAACGTGTGTGTATGTGTGCAATTACGCGTGACTGACTTTTTTTTTCGCTAAAGTATGGGTTTTGCCTTATGTCAGGTTTTTTTTATGTATACTTAGTAATCTTTTTGTTGCTAATTTTTCTTGATAAGGTAAACGTTCGTGCACTGTGGTTATTTATCTATATAGAACTTTTGTTTTAGGTATACTAGCGTAGAAAAGCTTTTGTAATTGAATATTTAAACAGAAACGTACAATACTCGTAATATTATGAAATCACTGTATGAGCACAAATATTTGTTTAGCATAGCGAGAAATATAGTTATTATGTTGAGAAGCTTTAGATGCCAGAAAATTATAATTTTTAATATGATTAGCTAAACAATACCAGATTTGATTTTTTTCAATTGGCGGAATTCGGTTTACGTCGATAAGTTGACAACAGTTTCTCAGTAAACTAAATAAAAGATTAACCTTTATATATATAATTGACATCCTTACCTGTGAATTAATGCTCACGATGTTCTTCCTGAGTATCTTGATGTGCTCGTCCTTGCACTCGGGACAGCACTTTTTCTCGCAATGGGCGCACAGGTTACAGTAACTCTTCTCCGAGCAGACGCTGCAACGTTCCATTATCTGGCCACTGGTAGGATCTGGCAATTCCCCGGTGATCTCGATGTGCAACTCGAGGAATCGCTGAAGCGTCACGTTTGTGGGGAAGGCTTGTACGCCCTACGATTAGAGAGAAAGTTTATTATCATATATACCGTCAGCGCATGTACACATATAGTTATATAACTGAAAATTTGTCTTTATACATTCGCGCACGGCTAGTATAATTTATGAAGTTAATTTCTACGAGGAGAAAGAGGGGAAGTAAACATATTTTTGGAGGTCCTGTGGGGGATCGTATACGAGCACGTAATGCGAGTTTAACAAGCGAGTGAAGTACATAAGTAGCAGTACTGCATTTAGTAACGTGTATTTCGCGAGGCTTGAAATTTTGGCTAGTGGGGTATTTTGTAATTTTAACGTGCAAGGGCGGGATGACTGTTGTAATGGACGGCCAATTTTCGGCAGGAATAGCCTAGGGTCTGGAAATCTCGGAGGGATTTTAATGAAAGTTTTAGTTTATTACGGTGTAGAATGTTGTTTAAAATATTTTCTCAGTGTTAGTTGGACCTGTAGATCGCAATTTTTGTATTAACTGTGGAAGAAACCTAATTACTGCGGTATTTTTATTTATGATTATTAACAGGTGAGACTGAAAATTCATATTTCGATAATAAAAAGGTATAATATATATTGTTGAAATACAAATAACCAGGTGATCTGATTATAATCGTCGTAGCAAAATCCTGGAGCATAGAGCGCATATATATCATTATAACAACATCGACTCACCTGATAAGGTATACGATGTTCGGCCCGGCATTCTGGACACTTGACCTGTCGACGCACGTAATCGACGAGCCCGTCCATGCAAGGCTCCATACAAAAGCTGTGCTGGCATGGCAGTAGTTTTGGATTCCTGTAGCGATCCAGGCAGATCGCGCATGTCAGCAGCTGTTCGAACTGCTCCATGCTTTCTGCAAGCAAAACCAAGTTCCTTTATAGTTTCTTTCCAATTCACGCCATTATTGTATTATATACATGCGTACAACGAAACTTTGTATATCTCTATGTATATAGATAGGTGCGAATTATCTTAGGTAGTAAATGTATGTGTGTATATGTATGTATGTATGCACGAAGGCGCAGAGATAAGGATTCGTTCGCCTGTGGCGACGTGATGATGTAATGTGCGAGTTGCTCGTGTATATGTAAGCTAGTAAACGGGAAGTGAATGGGAGATTTGGTTGTATAGGTGGTCGAAAGAGTGTCATAAAGGTTTGCGAAATGCTGTTGGGTTTAGTGTTCAGTGACGATGTATGGTATTGTTTGGTATTATGAATAAGAATGTAAATTGGCGGAGGGAATAATGTTAATTTTGGATGGAAGATGGATAATGAGACAAGGTCATTGACAGTTTGACAGAAATTAATTATCTGTTTGGTAACGTTCAGATGACAGATTGATGGTTAACTGATTTTTTTACGAGTGTATGCTTATGAGCTCTTGTGAGAAGTGATTGTAGTTTTAATTACATCAGACAAGATCGTATCGACGCACCAGAAGAAGAACATTAACAAATTTACCTTTTTCAGAAACATAAATAAATTACATTTAAATAAATAAAATTAAATAATTACATTTTTCGTAAGTCAATTATTTTTTCATATTTTTCAGCATGACAAATTTTTATTGATATTTTTCAGTAAGACAAATTTTTATTGATATTTTTCAGTAAGACAAATTTTTATTAATATTTTTCAGTAAGACAAATTTTTATTCATATGTTTCAATAAGACAAATTTTTAATATTTTTCAATAAGACAAATTTTTATTCATGTTCTTCTTCTAGCGCATCGGTATAATGAATTTGGATTAAGGAACAACTGCATGTAAGATATACGAAATTTTTAATAAATTTTTTACTGGTCAGATTTTCTCGGTATAATTCTTATAATAAGTTAAAATTTTTCGTAAGTTAAAATACTTAAACTATTTATTAAATTTCATTATTTAGTTTCTGAATATTAAAAAAATGTTAAAGTTTCAGATTTTTACGTTTAGTTTTATACTTTAAAAATATTTCTCCTGACAACTTTAAACTCGTTACAAGTCTACAAATCTAAAGTATGCTTATACAAAAGAGTCTCATTTTCCAACTACTTAAAAAAAAAACAGTGCATGATCTAACTTTCTTTTCTGCCTTTTCCCTTTAAATTCTCTATCTCACACATTCTGCAAAATTAGTTCGTCCTCTCAGCCTAAAAAAATTCTCAAAATTTTTTATCAATATAAAATACTAAAATATATATTTTCAACTGCTTTATTCAATTATATTGTAAATTAAATTTAGTTCATCTTTTATTTTATAAAAAATAATTTATGGTTCAAATTTTTCTGATATCATCAACTCTTATAGCTTTTATAATAATAACTTGTTTTCTAAAACAAAAATATCTATAAATAGCTCCAGTGTTATATCAAGTATCTTCATACTTATATTTTTATTATTTACTCCGAATACTCAATGAAAAAATTAAGTAATTTTGTCTGGATCTTGCATAGATTTTCGAACATACTAGACTAAATAAGCAATTGCTTCCTAGTGTAATTATTTCTTCAGAAAAATGTTCAAAAAGTATGCAGCTAATTCAGGCAGCTTAAGAGTTATCCATAAAATACTCTAGTTTTTTTTTTAATAATTTATTATTATAGAAAATACGAAGACATAAAGTGAGTATGAACATTAACATAAAGTTATATATTTAATTGGTTTCTATCTCGGTAAAAGGCGAAATAGAGCAGTTTAAAACCCTGTATTACGATACTTTTTATTAAATTTTTCCCAATCTTTACATACTATGAAAGGGGGGGGGGCAGTCCAAATTAGAGCAAACCCTTCCGCCTAATAACTTCTATCGTCACCCCGCTCTGGGTTTGCTCTCAGATAACACCACCACCGCTTGTAATATACAACCTCCCCTCCTTCGCTTTCTCTCCTTTATCTTCAATTTCGTGCTTGTACCACACCACACGTACAATTCCACCAAGGTAACAATAAACGCATCGAAAATACCAAACATTTGCTATACGCTTATATATATATGTACATACGCCTGTGTGTGTGTGTGAGATAAAAACCACGATGCGATCGATTTAATGCTTTCTCGCGTGCGCGCGCGAACGCCAGAGAGAACGAGATTATTTCAGGTCCGACCTCGCCCGCAGAACACATCCGGTGTGTAAAATGCGCTTTCGCCAGAGTATATACGCGTGACGCATGTGAGCTGTTGGCCTTTGCGAATTTCCAGCTACAGAGAGGAGAGAGAGACAGAGAGAGGATGAGCGAGGCGAGGGTTCATTGAATGAGGTGAGCTTGCATGGCTGCTCGAAGGCTTTACATTGTGGGTTTAGTGAAGAGAAATGGCTTATTTTTGTAAAAAATTACAATATATGTAGGATAAAAACAATTATCGGCGGTGTATTTAGCATGTAATATGTATGCGTTATTTCGAACTACGCGAGCTTTAATTTGCGTAATTTATTAATCGTACGCGACGTTTACACTCGAAACTGGCAATGGTGCAGGTATTTCAGCTTAATTGCGAGCTACTTAACATATTCACGAAAAGGCGGAGTGAAATTACTCAATAGCAGGGTTATATTTATATAATTGATGTTAAATGCATCTTTTTTTTCTTGTTTTTAAAAGAAACGACGTATATATGTATACAACTGCCAACTTAATTTTAACTTTATATAAATCTGTCGCGAAGAAAAGCTGTTATTATTATTTCTATAACGCTATTATTTCGTGTTAAGTGCCATAAGATGTAAATGTCAGCGAATCATTCATATCTTGCGCCATGCGACACATCAAAGTGCCATTGTGAAATCCTCTACAGTTCCCATTTCTTTGCTATTGGAATCTGTGGTCGTCGAAAAACAATGGCCACCGAAAATGTTTTCCTTGGACGAAATTGTAATAAAATGATGTCAATTAATTAACTGAATTAAATTTCCCTTTGAAAAATTTTTCATATTGTTGTTCAATTTCAAATAAGATTGAAAAAACACATGGACTCTCTATGCTGGAAATGTATTCGGACCTACTTTAGCGGCCATCTTAGACCACGTGACCACCAATTCCAATACCTTAGCTTCTTGTACAATCCGAAATCCATATTTTCCCTAAAAAAAAGGAAACTTTTCCTTTATTCTTCATGGAGGAACAAAACTTATCGCCAACCCAATACGTATATAATAATTCTCGATAATTTTCTCTCTCGTAAAGTTGGCGCGAACCGGGATTTCGCTCTTTTCCGTGACGATGTTTTCTGAAAATCATGCTCTCTCAGTCGCGCGCGTGCGCTAGTCGAAATCTTATTTTATCTCAACTCGGCTGAGTTTTGTTCGTCTCTCACGAAATTTTGCGTTATTAATATAACGAGACGCGTTCGTTTGCTCTCTCACTCTCTCTCTCTCTCTCTTCTCGCGCGGCAAACGAGCGCGTCGAAAAACTGACGTTCCGGCTAGTTTTTGCGTCAAGCTCGATCGGTTTTTTCTCGGAATCAAACGCGTCAGTCGCACACGCGTTTATTTTTCAAACGTTTCCGGCTTTGTTATAAGAACACGACTCTGTCCTGCGTATGCGACAGATTTAGCATTTTTTTTTAAACAAATTATCGGTTTATACGTTGTTATTCTCTCGCGAACTTTCTAGAATCAAATTTTAATTTGTATATATCAAGAATAGAAAGCTAAGGTTTATCGTTCAGCTCCCGAATAGTTACATTGTCGAATTCAAACATACATATGCCGATTTTCGTATACGCAGTCGTTCAAAAATCCCTTCTTGACGTGTTTCTCTCTTCCACTTCTGCACTCTATTTTTGAAGTAGGCTACGTCAGAGTAAATCAAACAGCTTAATTTCAACGGCCACTTTCTATTTAATATCCTTCGCTATATTTAAAGACTTATATATTATATCGTACAATGAAGTTTAAATATCATCCACGGATAACCACTTCACCCCCGAAATTCACTTTACCACTACTTCAATGATCACCCTCGCGAATACCCAACAAATCCAACCCCAAACCCTTTCGTTATTCCATTTCTCTCTCCCTCTCTCAAAATGCAAATAAAACAATCAAGCACTCGTGACGTTAATATTTGCTTTTGAAAAAACATTCACATACCTCACCATGTACATATATATAAATAAAACAGAGCTTGTGCGCTGTGAACAATGCCGGATTTGCATCGCAAGCGCGCGCTGTCATCCGCATGGCGAAGACACCGGGCGTCCGCGACAGCACACAAAGAGTGACCTTCGTTCGCTGAGCTTTGCCATCCGAGTTTATGTATGCAACGACGGTTTTATCGTGTGTATATATATATATATATATATATATATATATATATAAATATAGAGCGGACCTTTTCGTTTACAGGGTTTAACGTCCGTCAAATGTTAACGCGTTCTTTCTTTTTAATTAAAGGGTCGTGTATGTGTATATATATACACATATACACACACTTTTTTCATGAGTTTTATAGGCGTCGCAGGGTACAGCTTTGAAGTATGGGTGATAAATTTCTTAAAGACGTCACGTTTTTTACGAAATTATAATTAAAATTTTCGTTTAACGAGTATTATATGTTTCGTTGAATGCTCCTATATTTTGCGAAATTAGTTGGGGTTGCAGAGGAACGCAGCGTCACAACATTATTTACGTGAAATTACAACAGGAAAAAAGAGAGACGGCAATCAGACTTTTTACACGTTTGTGTATTTGTTTTTGGCTTTAGAGAGAGGGAGAGATAAACATGATGTGAAAAATTAGCGGGCTTGATGGTTGATTTCTTTGGTCCTAGTAAATATTTGGATGAAAATGTCTCGTTGAGATTAATTAGTTCGATTAAATCAAGCGCGATCGGTTGGATAATCTTTTTTTTTTTTTATACAATTTTAATGGCTCACTGTATACCATTTTTTGTTCTCGAATATAATTGATATTAATACAGAGTCACGAAGAAAAATACCCGCACCAAATTGTTATATATTTCCCAACATTTTGAAGGGCACCCACACACGCGCGCTCGCGATCTTATTGCTCTTTTCTCTCCCACTCGTATATAGCAACGCAAGCTCTTAATATCATTTTTATGGGTTTAACGGTCCAGACATATAGAGGTCAATACATCCATTAATAACTCTCCAAGAGCTTCTAATTGAAATCTCATCCGTTCGTTCTCTCTAACTTCGATTTCAACTTCGGCCCACTATATATACAATAAATATTATTCATTCCGAAAATAAAATCATCCTCCCACTCGTAACTCTGATACATATACCACGGTCCAAAAACTATTGCACCAGACACCGAACCACGGAAGAAAACCAAATCATCATCATCATCATCATCATACACTGCGATTTCATGGATTGCACAAGGTCAGTGCTGTCGCTCTTACTCTCTTAAATCACAACCGGATCAACGGTTCCGTGCGCGTGATGCACGAAAATAAGTACATTATAGAGAGCGAGTAAAAAAGATCGCGCGAACAGAATATATATAGAACCGGGACTGCATAGCCTTGTCGAATTATCACTATATAGTGATTCACCGGCTTTATGTCACTGAAAAATCACACGTGGCTTTCGATTATATATATATACACACACACACACATTTTGAATTTCTCAACATTGCCGTTGGCATTCTGAAACTTTCTAGATAGATCTCGTCGTTTCTCGATTGTTTTCCCATCGTTCTTCAAATATTTACCTCTATCGTGTCACGCACTTCGAGTGAATCTATACCACCTCGTACAATTGTCCCATGCGTATACCACTATTTTCTATTCTCCTCTACAGCAAAATATACCAAACCAAAATCTCACTTCACGCTCACGTGTAATTAAATTAAACACAATAAAAAAGAAAAAGAAATCCTCGTCAGCTGATCACGCTCGCGCGCACGCACGCACCGTATGAACGTATAATCGGATACTGATACTCTCTGAGCTCCCGTACGACGAGATCACCCTCGTTCTTTTCTCCCTTTTATTTTTAGAGTCCCACGCGCGCGTATACCGCCTCCATTTTCCAGCAGCGATTTTATTTTCAACGCGCCCGCCACGTTGCGTTAGCTATTATAGCGCCACTAAACTACTTCCCTCTCTTCCCTCTCAAGATATGTGCAAGCTCTCTCTCGTAGCGGAGCTTTTTCGTTCTATAATAACCGAACGATCGCTTGTGTACCGACACGACACGTGAGTTTGTAGGAAGCGGACGTCGGTAAGGTGGCGAGGATATCGGACGATGGTAGATAAGTGAGTAAATGGATGAACTGGAAAGTTTGGGGAGTGTACGCGCGTGTGTCTAGTTACCAGAAGGGAAAGAATATGGTAATGGGATATGAGAATGGATTTACTTTGCTCGTTCAGTGGAATGGAATGACTGTGTTTTTGGTCGAGGAATTGGTGAATTTTTCGAGCGACGGTTGAAGAGAAGTTATTTTCGCGGATCTCTGGGAATGACAGTTTGAATTGTCGCATGAGAGTGAAGTTTGAGAGATTTTCGGGAATGAGTTTTATAAGGAGAAGGAGAGTTCTGTTTTCCGACTTTTTAATAATACGAGGTCGGGTGAATTGCCCCGAGAGGCGAGTCTAATCTCGCTTGAAGTTTGTTTTATTAAAAAAGTAGTTTTCCAGTTGTAACGTACGGTATAGACATGTGCTTTCGAAAGTATATCGATTAATTTTTTCGATAGTATAATAACAGTGATATGATTGTATATATGGTTATATTGATCGAATTGGAAATTTTACTTTTATAGGTTTGATTTTCCGCATGCTCAATTATTCGTCGATGAAACCTGAGAAATTTTCTAAAATTTATTTCATACATGCAGCTCGCATAGTAGTATATTATAATACTAGTAGTAAGACGTGTACCTCGTAGGTTGGAATTTGAAAATTTGATATTGCACTCCGACAGTGGAAAGCGCCCTTGGGCGTACTTTACTTATCTCGCTTCATTACATCGTTATAAATATGTATATGCGTGTATCTAACGTATGTATATACCGTTACCACGATGCGGTATTTGAATTTAATAAATTTATTTACTTCTTTTTATTATCCTGCAAGTCTGTGGCATAAGAAAAATTCTATATTATATATATATACACACACACATACCGAATAATAACTCTTGTTAATACATTATTTCACTTTTCCGAGTTAATCCTCTATATTTTTATTTCACTATCATTCTTCTTCAAAACGTTGAGAGTGAGAGAGAGAGAGAGAGAGAGAAAAAATACACAGACAATAGTATATATAAGCAAATAATAAACTACCGAGTAACATTTGAATACCACAGGCAGCTCTGTCACGCGCAACGCGGAAAAATCCGTCACGGGTAGAAAAATATACAGCCGCTTATCTTTCACTCTCAAAGGACCACAGGCGCCCGATTTTTCTCTCTCACTCCTACGAAAAATTTGCACCTCTCACACTTGACAAACCTCCCTCTTCCTCTCTCTCTCTCTCTCTCGCCAAATAAGAACGACCGCGACAAACAAGTCTCGCACTCCGTCTCTCGTACAAAAGAAAAGGGGTCTCGGAGTCTAAATCACCGCTCGCGTTGCTTGCGGTTATCGCGCCTGGCTCGATAAGACAGCAAAGGCGTCGCCGCCCGTCTCCTCCCACTCTCTTTCTCCTGCACTTGGCAGTCTCTCTCTCCCTTTGCACGTACTTTGTTTCCACGCGCGGCTCTTTTTTCTTTCATGTAAGCGCAAGTGCAGTTTCGCCCACACTTCGTGCGCAAGATAACGATACTTCATTGTACGACGACTCGGTGTTCACGTGTATATAGATATATATAAGCAAGAGATGCGACACGGTAGCGGTAGAAAGTAAACAAAACAAAAAAATAAATAAATAAAAAAGAGACGAAATTGTCAGAACACGATTCTTTTTTACGAGAAGATCTTCGAGTCTCATTAAGGAAATGGCCACGAAAAGTTGACAAGCTGACTATAGGGGTTGCGCCACGGTCAGTACGATGTCTCCGATGGGAAAAGTTCTGCGTTCGCGGATTATTAAGCCCTGCGTGCACGTATACAGTTGTTGTCTGCTAAATGATTTATAAGAAGTTGCCGACTAGTATTTTTTGTTTTCTTTTTTCTAACAGTGTTGTGTTGTTCTATACTTATACGCGTTACTTCTCGTTTGCACGTGCGCGCGTTTTCTCTTTCACTGTCTTTTTTTTGTTTTTATCAAGGTGGAAGAAGTAGTTTTAATATACGTGTGTTTTAGGTGGATAAGAAGGGCCAAGGGAAGTTTTTAATTTAATTAGCAGAGAAGTTTGTGCCCCGTAGTAATTTCTGCCTTTAAATAAAATAAGAAAAAGAGGAGGTGCTTAGGAATTGGTGTGGATTAATGTTCGTTGGAGAGTGGTTAAAAAATAAATAAAAAAAAAAATGAAGTTATACTTTTGCAAAATAGCGTAAAGTCAATCTGTTAAATACTGTCGATTGTATATATTCGCAAAAAAGAAAAGTGGCGTGTCTTGAAGTTATAAGCAACAATAAGTACAAGACTCTTGAGATTTATCTTTAAACTATATCTTTGAAAATAAATTTCATTGTCTCATCTGTTTATATCAGATAAAAACAAAAATTATTGATTTTTTTTATTTTTCATGATGTCCCAAAATCTTCTACTTCACATATCTCAAAATATTGACACGAAGGAATCATTTGCTACCCAAATTGATGAGCTATCATTATTATTTTACGAGTGTAAACACTGTATGGAAAAAACGCTATTTTACGTGTAATTTATTCGAAAAAATTAATTTTTATGATTTCACACTATACAATTTCTGACCTTAATGAAATTTTACATTAGTTTAAACAATAAAAAATATAGTACTTTACCTCCCTGTATCTGTCTAATTGTAATAAACAATTTTAAAACCGTAAATTTATTCACTCAACTATAAAAATCATTACAACAATAAATTTCGAAATTAAACGTAAACCCCGGACTTGCACATCATATTTTTGTCCCATTAAATCCTAACAGCTTTTGCCATTCCGCGCGCATTCGTAATACACTAATTTGTAAGCACTATAAAATTCAACAAATAAATCTCTCACCACATTACTTCAGCATTAATTCCGCTCAAGCCGAAATCCCTCCTACGAATTAACTATACCATAAGGACATTCATATACAGATGTAAAAGGCGAACGCCGCACTGCCGTCGCTACCAGTACCGTCGCTACGTTCGCTCCCATTACGCGAACAACCCGCACGCGCGCGCGCTCACACACGTAACATGCGAACAAAGTACTCGCTGATTTCGCTGAATCCTAGACCAGCCAACGTACGTATGTACGTACGTACGTACGTAGAATGCATAGCGAGCTGAAATCGTTATTCAAACCGACATTATTCGGTTTTATGATATTTTACATATTCAGCACGTCCGGCGTTCGTTCGCTCTCTCACTGTGCACGCTCGTGACGAATGACCTAATAAATTTTGACATTCACCTTACGCGACAGCTCGGCGGTGGTGTGCTATATACGCGCGTAGCGGTAGTAGTAGTAGTAGTGGTAGTGGTAGGAGCGTTGAATTTTCCATGGATTTTCGATTTTGAAAAATCATCCGATTTATTTTATCACTTTTAAAGTTACGAGGTCAAAGCGACGTACCGACTCGACACTGCTGCCGATGCTCTGAGCACGAGTTTTAAATTCGAGGGATGGTATCTATTGAATAGTGGAAGGAGGGAAAGGGGAGATGATGTGTTGCGCGAGTGAGATTTTTGGGGGGTGTAATCAATGAAACGTCGAGAATTTATGCATGCGCCCGATTGGGGCAGAGATTGTGTTGTGCTTTATCGCGAAATTCGAAAACACGGGGTATTTATCGATGCTGGATAAGGGAAATTTTTGGGTAATTTATTATCGCGTTGCGAGATGAAACCAAAGGTGTAGCTGCAGATTTTGGTAAAATTAATCAGCCGATGGGGAACGGATATTGATAAAGGTTGGTCCACCTTTGCCGTGTTATATAACAATTAATTTGCTATTCATCAGTGAAGCATTCGCTATTTACTAAATCGAATAAATTAATAATGCTAAATATGTAACTATTTGTAATCTCGGTTCCGACAAACAAACATTATTGACACATAATTTAATAATGCTCGAGAGACTGATCAGTTTAGAAAATAGTGTGAAAGTAAACCGATGATTTCAAGTGATCTTAAGAATCACAATGAAATCAATTTTAAGTGATTGATCCACATAAAATTCTTATTTTTTAACATCGAATTCTAAAACTTTATAACAAATTCATAATACAATGATTTTAGATTTTCAATATTTTCTGTAGAAATTTTTAAAATAAGTCAATATGTTTTTATTATTTACTTTTGGAAAAAATATACATATTAAATACTGCTATAAAATGTATAGAATATTTTTGGATGTAGAAATACGCATATAGAAAGCTGCAATATTTGACCCTAACACTCAGAAATATTGAAGTTTTTAATTTTATTCTGAAAAAGTCTTGAAAAAAAAATCTCTCCTTTAAATAGTAATCATTTAATTTTGGAAAGTCTTATTTTATTTAAAAAAAGAAAATAAAACTAGAAAATTTGAGCTTTCATTTGCTTGATTAAGAATTAAAACAATGTTGATGTTTTTCAAAGTTATTAAAGTTTTGAATAAGGCGTTGAAAGCACACAAAAATATGCAGGCAGTAAAGCAGTCAATTTGAGGGATTAAAATGTGCATTTTCGATGTCCAATTTTAAGCATTTTTAACTTTGTAAAGAATCAATATATTTAGTTCCTCAACAAGCAAATAAAAAGTCATTTTCTAGTTTAATTTCTACTTTTTAAAATGATATTTAAAACTTTTCAACTATAAATCGTTCTGGGAATAGTTACCATTTGTAGTTCAGTATAAAAAATATCAATCAGCAAGAAAATAATGAAAACATTCAATACACGGAATAAAAATTAAAAAAAAATTAGTTTACATATGATTTCTTAGAATTATATAATATCCATTAGCAATAAATTTATATAGATATCAAATATATGAAATAAAAGCCAAAATGACTTATATTTCATTCTCTCGGAATTGAATAATATCATTTTTAGGCACGACCGCTTCTCGGGAAAGCCTTATATTTTCGTCAGGGCGATAATTGTAACATTTCAAAAACTGAAAATTTACAATATAAAAACTATTTTCCACCCACTATGAGTTCATTTTAAGCGTT
>JAYJLV010000027.1:11306837-11319592 GCA_036873485.1 Torymus texanus | reverse complement strand
ACAGTTTTTAGGTACATAAACGAAAAGAAACAAACGAGCGCTACTCAAAAGTAGCAGCTAGAAAACAGAAAGAAAAAACAAGGATGTGATATATATATATATATATATATATATATATATATATATATATATTATTTGTTAAAAAAAAAGTAGATAGCTGAGAATATAATCATATAAGTAACTTACAGATTAACGCTACATTGGAACGAAAGTCGACCGCGCTTGTGGTAAGGAAGCGAAAGCTTTTTTCCTCGGCTCTCAGGTGTACACTGTATGTTTAAACAAAAAAAGGAGGAGAAACGGAGGCGCGTGTGCGTGAAAATCCGATCGAATTACGTACAACTTTTTTCCTCGCATGTAGAGAAGAAAAAACTAAATAAAGACGAAAATTCGAACACCCGAGGCACGTGCGCGCGAGAAAACAAACAAAAATTTATTATAACGCGACTGATGTAAATGTACTCCACTGTAGATAGGCCGATAACAAAAAAAAAAAACAAAAAATGAGGTGTATAGGCGATGCGGGTGAAATAAAAAATGTTGAGAAGCTTGCAACGAAGCAAGAAAACTCACACAATGTATGTCTTTTCTACGATGTTCTTCGGAGACCTGCGCCTTATAACCAAGATAACAATATAGATAGGTATATTATATTGTATAAGTGTACATAATTATTATTACATATTATTACGTTTAGAGGACTTTGTGTGCAAGAGAATGCAAGAAAGAGAGAGAGAGAGAGAGAGAGAGAGCGAGAGAGAGAGAGGGGGGGGGGAAGAAGAGACGACAACGCTTCCATTTCGAGACTTCGTTATATATATACCTATCGTTCTGCGCATTAAAATCGGTGAGATGTTTATTTGATATTTTCGTAATATTCACTATATGTACAGCAATATTTATTAGCGTTGTTTCAGTTGAGAAGCGAGTACGAACTGTGCGAATTTCGGTTATAACAAAATGAAAGAGAAAAAGAAATGTTTTTAACGCCAGTGTTGCGATGAGAAAGTTCAATTAAAAAATAAAAATATATATTCTATATATATATATAAATATATATATATATGTCGAAACTTTTTTCTATTAATATTGAATAGTTAAGGCGAAAGCTCGTTTATATTCACGATCGGAAATTCGAATTAGATTCTATAGTTACTTTATAACTAATTTAAATGTAAAATCATTCTGTGAGTACGTTTTTTCTACGCTTATAAGATAAAATAAAAAGGGCAACACCTACACACTCACACACACACACATACAGACATAATTTTAATCGGCATAAACTTATTACGAGAGTTATAAACAACAACAACAATAACAAAAAAGAGATTTACGTGTCTAGGTAGAACTGTTACTAGAATTAAACGAATATAAGAATTAAAAAATAAAAAAAAAAACTATAAGGATCGACGTTAACTATATATCGAGAATTCTTACAAGTTACACGAGACCACGAGACGAATGAAGTCCATCTAATGCGAAATCTTGAGTATCCATTAAAATTTCCAATACATATAAGTATATATATAAAGAGAGAAAAATAATCCTTACACAAACACATTCCTTTCTCCGTTCATTCAACATAGTCACGCCAGTAGTACCACGAGACGCAATCGGCACGCAAATCACACTGACAAAAGAAGAAAAACTCGCTCGACAAACGAACGTCGCGTCCATGGATTACTTCCGTCTCGTTTTCAAGCAATTTCCTAGTCGAGCCGCTGCTGCTGCTACTACTGCTCCACACCGACTCTCAATTGATGCTCACGACAGATATTACTACACGCGCTCTCGTTTCACTGTGCCGATATAATCGGGGAGTATGTGTGTATATATATATATAACGATGCCGCTGTCCTCGCTCAATCATTCCCCCTTTCCCGCGTGACACTTTTCATCCGTATTCCAGTTAGTACCATCTTCTCGAGTGGTACGCGGTGTGAGCAAAGGCAGTTGCACACCGTTGGCACTGATCACGCGACATGTATCGGCTTGACGTTTTTCTAATTTCAAGGTGGAAGAAGAGTGTTTATAAGGATGAGAACTCGATTTTGTGTGCTGAGTTGACAGACATTTGAGGAAGAGATTTTGGGCTATGGGAAAACATGGGTGTGGGATTTTTCAATGGTTATGAGAAGAATTAATGAAATTTATGACCTATCAGTATTAAAAAAATAGTTTTTACGTTATTTTTAAAGATAATTTGATTGAATTATCGTCTGTCAGTTCTTTATTTATTTTTTATATAATTGAAACATAATAAAGATATTGTCTGTTAAAATTGTAAATCAAACGAACAAAAGCTCTGCTACAATCGCCCAGAATATAGAGAAACTTTTTCATTAACGTAAAAGGTCACAATAAGACTATACAATAGAATGGCATTCAACTGAATATATAGATTAAACATTTTTTTTTTTAATTAACACAAGTAAGGGATCCCAATAACAATTACTTATTCAAAATTTATACAAAATTAACGAGAACTGATAATCATTATTTTAATTTGTACCAAACTTTCGAAAGGAAAATCTCTATTCGCTTACAATTAAGACTACAACAACGAAAATCTCCAACTCAATAGACGCACCCTTGAAACCGGAATTCCTTCGCCAACTCGAAATTAAAAACAAAAGCGCTCACTTTTTCGCTTTCCGCCAGCAAACCCTTTAAAGAAACCCGAAACTTTTCAAACTTCTCCCTACACACACACACACATACACATATATACATACATATAAACATACGCATACACAGCGAGCTCCACGCAAACGTCAATGAATGAAAACTTAAGCAGGAAAAATTCTTTAAAGTCAAAATCCAAGCCAGATAACTTCCTGAACGAGAGGTCAAAAGAAGAAGAGCGAGCAGTAGTATATAATAGTAGAGCTTGTTTGTCGACGATCGAAAGGGAGTCGTGCGCGGATTGACGCCAAGCGCAAGAACTCAATTCTCTTTCGTTCTCGGGATGCACGCTTTGAAAGAGAAGAAGACAGAGGTTGGAAGAAGTTTAATTAAGAAAATGCGCGTGGACTGCTGCAAGAAGAAGAGGAAGAGGAAGAGGAGGAGGAAAACCACGAAAGCGCGGCTTGTGATTGCGGACGCTTAACGTTAAACTCCAACGTTCGAACGCGAGAGTTTCTTTTTCGGGAATTATTTCTAGTTGTATGGGTTAATTCGCTCTATGCATGTGCGCTTTTTTTCGGTGGAATTGGAAGTAATTTAATTAATTCGAGATGTTTCGGGGAGGAACGTTAATTTGTTCGATAATTAAATCAACTGGAAATGACGGTGTGCTTTAATTGAATTAACTTTGTTATAAGATATCATGTGTGTACGGTGTGCATGAATAGAATAAGCTATAGTATACATGATACGTATACTCTATTCGTTCAACAGTGAAAGTCATTAAAAAATGAAAATTTCACGTACAAATTTAGGTTCATATGTACGTTGTTTTTCGGTTTTAATTCGTTAAGACGTGCCGATGAAAATTTTATTAGAATTAACGAGAGAAGCACGATTGAGAAATTATACAATACTTATATACATCTCGATTCTACGTTGCTACAAGATGATGTACCAGACTAGAGAAGTCAGTGAAGAAGAAGCTCATTAGCACGCCGGATACTCGTTAAATAAAATATCCTGATCTCGAGACTTTTCGAACCTTTCGAGAAAGTGCTTCTTCTCGGAACTAATTGAAGATCAGTATACGGTAACAAACAATCCGTTGGGTAGAGTTAATGGAAAATCAATTAATTAACGTTGGATAATTATTATTTAATCGGTTATAATTTCAATTTATTTATTTGTTGTCTTGTAATAAAAAGTTTAATTTCAATTAAAGGTATATACAAACAGTAAATATTCGTTGCAATTAAAGTAATCGATTAATCCTTTGGTTTTATTGTTTCTCCGAAATGAACAGAGTTATAAGCTTTTAATATACGGACGTATATTATTTTTAATATTGCTTTTACATATCCAAAGATAACATTTATGTATACAGACGTATTTTGCCTAATTTATTGTGCCACGGACAAAACAAGAACATCTCTTTGATACAATTGTTAATAGCTAATCAGCTGGTAATCATCATTATAATAATATTCTTTTTCAAAACTTTAATAAAAATAACAACACCCAGAAACGATAGCATATACTCAACAGAATTCTGTTTAATATTCAACACAATTCAAATCTCACATGCAAACACATGACGCGTGCTCACACAGCCCCTCCTTATCGCACTTCTTCATTCTTCGCAAATCCGACAGCAGCCATTCAACCCTCCGTACATATATACATATATACCCGTTTACTCAACAGCGCCGTAGTAAGATTATAAACTGACCGCGTCTATAACCAGCATACTCACGGCCTTCCCTACTTTCCAGAACGTGCGTGAAAAACCTCGACTCTCTCTCTCTCTCTTTCTCTCGTGCGATAACTTCCTCTTTCTCACCCTCTGCAAATACGAGGCGAAAGGCGAGGCGCGAAAAAATCCCGAGAGTGAAATATTCCACCGGCGAGGCGTATAATGTATCGGGGTCGCAATTTCCGGCGACTGCCGGCTTCTGAAGAATAAACCGTCGACGGAATAAAGAAAAAAAATTGCCTACGTGTACGTATATACGTCATCGTGCAATGGGGCATTATATATGTCGAGGATTCGAAGAAGAAGAAAAAAATGCCGGTGTGACGGTGGTAGTGGATTCGCAGTGGCTGAAATGTTTCGAATAATTAAAATTAATGAATTCAGACGATACTCGCAAGAGTTTGCATATATATAGGTAGGTATCGAGGTATCTAGCTTGACGTCTTGAGAGCTTTTGCACGATGGCAGAGCGATCGATGGGGCACATGTAAATAGACGTGACGTTCTCGAGTCGATTTAACGTACCGGTTTTGAATATTTTTTCGAATAAATACCCGGTTATTATTTTTTTTATTATTGAATGACGCAGGGACATTTAAATGTCGATGGGATTTTCTGGTTAATGCATTCAAGTAACATGCAGTGAAATTGTTTGCCAATTGCGTCTTGAAGCTGTGAATACCTAAGTTCTATCATCATCATAATACTATCCCGATAGCAATAGCATTTCCATACAATTATGCACTAAATAGCAAAAGCTATAAATATATTTTTAAATAGAACTCGTTATTTTTAGTGAAATTTAGGTATACTTGAATTTATATATGAGTGTTGAAAAAATGCGCACTTTGTACATAATCGGAATAGGATATATGAACAAAAAAAAATGAACAATGATAATTCGGAAAATCTAGTTTTTCCGTGAATGGACCATTTACCAATGTTTAAAACAACGTAATACACACTGTGTTTTAAAAATTCCTTACTTATATACTAAAAGAAGTAGTGAACTATACTAAATGTTTAAATAAAATCACACGTCTATTCTCAAAGAATCAAATTTTTGAAAAAAAAAAATGGCAAAAGAATTCAATAATTTTCTAACTATAACTGCAAAGTATAACATGGAAGTCAATATGTTCTAAAAACAAAAAGTCCTAAAAGGAAGTTAAGTCCAAGTCTTTTCCACAATTTAACAATTCTTTTACAAAGCTCAATTAAAAACAAAACCTCGAAAAATCGTGCATCAAAATTTGAACGAACTGAGAACACTACCAATCGTGCTCCTCTAGCACTAAAACCGAGAAAAGCTGTAAATACATAACTAAACGTTACAATCTAAATGTTAAGTAGTTGTTAGACGAGTGACTAAAAAGAAAGGCATTAGAGAAACGGAATAACAGAAAAACAAGAGCAGATGACGTTTTTCTAACCGCAGGAGATAGAATAATTCATTTCCTCTTATACATAAAACAATTTCAATGTTCGAAGCCATTCGCAATCTTATAGAGCGGGGTAATCGTGTATAAATAAAGATATATATACCTTCATATTTTTTATCCACAGATATTTATTTGGACTTGAAGGATTGAAAATCAAAATAGCGAGAAGCTTTTATTTTTCATACTTGTCTTAATACAATATATTGCACACATAGCTACAACTTTTATATATTATATATAGGACAAATTGACTGAAATTTCTGTACTTGAGATTATCCCGCTTTATTCTCTATAGCACCGACGTCTCATTCTTTTAATATATTTGCTCTTTAAATCAAAATGCCTTCTACAATCTCTTTTTAAACAGACCTTAATAATATGTATATATATTAGCAAAAAAAAATTAAAAACTTGTTTACTTTAAAATGACCGTTTTCGTAACAAATCAAATGTTTAATAAAAAAATTTAAAGGCAGTAAAAGCTCCCCCCCCACACACACACACACAACATACGGATAGTACTAAAGACAAGAAAATAAAAAATTAAAAAAAGTAAATAATAATATATAGCGACAGGTACTTCGTTAAACGAAACCCACTCAAGAGATTTGAGATAGTAAACACTAACGGTACGTAACTAAAGCGCGGCGGAACCTATAAAAGAAACGATGTCGTTATCGCTAATCTCCACCATCTAGAGATTAAACGGAGATTAGTACTTAAAGCACTACAGCAAACTTTTATTGCTTATCACACACGCATATACATATATATACACGTATTTCACAGACTCACATGCAAACGCAGACTTTGCCCTATTTTGTGCGCGTTGATGGACTTTCATAAAGCGAACCAAAACAAAGAGTAAAAAAAACGAAGAAGAAGAAGAAGAAGAATTAACTATACACGTATACAGAAATAAACATTATTACTATTATATACAGATGCTCGGTGAGGCATCCCAATCGTCGCATAAACAATTCTAAATGTACCATGGTTGTACGAATACTCGGTGTACGTATGTATAATTAAGTTATATATTTGTGATACTATAAAGTATGAGTGAAGGATGGTATGTGAATGTAAACGAAAAAAAAAAAATAAATAAATTGGACGTAAGCGAAATTATATTCCAAGTGTTTTAACGATCGCGCGTGTGTGAGTGAATATAGTAGTATGCGTATGGTAAGAAGAGTCAAATTTTATCATTGTTATTATTACACTTATTACGCGCATTACATGTAATTGTTTTCTAACTCGTCGAACAATATCCATGACTGACGTGTGTATTATATAAAGAAAAAAAAAAATAAATAAAATAAAATCCAAATCAAAAGAAACGACGAAGACACGGATAGAAATTTAACTGCTGCACACTTGAAAAACAACTCATGCAGAGAATCAAAAATATAAAAAGAATATAAGTAAATAAATAAATACAACAAAACGACTGTGAGGTACAATCACAAAATTCAATGCGGTCTGAGTTTTCAAATGCGCAAAGTCTGATGTACACGGGTTTAGGACACGTGGTCCCGAAGTCTGGATTCTGTAGCTGTCATGACATAAGCTTATTACGCTTAAATAAATAGGATTATTATAATATAATAAATATAGACAGTTGAAACGTCCTATAGTACATTGGATATTTGAATGTTCTTCCCGATTACACGAAATAACTACATTTAGTGTGCTGGTAGAGAGAAACTAAATTTTTTTAATGTTTTTGCGCACCTCTCGATACAAGTGTTGTACCGTAATCTTAAATTGGTATTCACTCCTAATGTCTTTACTTTATTCTTTTTTTTAACCTGAAAAAATATATAAAAAAGAATCTGCAAAATCCCTTGCGATTGAAACTTTATCGAATCAAGAAAATCAATGAATTACATTTACTGGTGCATAAATTAAATGTTAAACATACGATGTTTTTAAAGATGTATACGATATATCATGTTTTTTCAGAGCTGCATGACTAAACAATTGAAAATAAAAAATTAAACTAAAAGTATACAAACGCGCAAGGCGATATCCTTAAATGTCTTTCGATATAAATCAAATGTTCCAAAGAAATAATAAAAAAAGTATATACATAATATACGTCCATTACAGAATCCAGACTATGGGACTAATAGAATGACTGTATTATATGAATACGATGTCGAGCGATTTGCTGTCGAAGATCTCTTTTAGTTTCTTAAAAAATGCTAAACTAACTCGTTGGAAATATGTTGCGAGATAAGTTTACTTATTTACTCAGAAAGATGACCCTTACCACCTGAAACTTTTTACTGTAAACCACGAATTGTTTGGACAACATTTTATAGCCTGTAAAAAGGATAATGTTTTAAGTGCTTTTTGTCACGCCCTTAAAAACCACAAAATCGATGTTTTTTTAACTAAATTATTTTCTTAGCGTGTAACTTTCTGTATGTAATGCACCATCCTTACGAGCTACTTACCAACGTGCATTAAAACTACTACTCGCGCTTTTATTCTCTTAAGATATAACCAAACTTGCAGTGTATGAATAACTCAGGCGTATCTTTAGCTTCGACAGCGGCCGACACGAGATACCAACACGTTCGTAAACGAAGATTCGTTTAGACTTTTATATATACGGCCGTCAGCTGTATTTACAAATGCCGATCTGTATGAGTAACAAGAAAGAGTGACACTATAAAGAAAAACGCTAGATTATTCTTATGTGCGATATGACTGTTATTGGAGATAAATAAAGGAGTCGAGGGCGATGTGACCAATAAGGCGAAAATTTCTTGTCTTTTATTTCTAAAGCCTGTGTCCTTTTTTTAACAATCTTATTTATCTGTAATTTGAACTTTGAAATGTAAATTTTTTTTCCAGGCGAGTCCAACTTGATCAATGGTTGTTGTTCTCGTTGCAGTGCCCAACAACGAGATAATTGAATTTTGTTATTTTTATCAGTTTTACTTGATATACATCGGTTTTTGGGACAGTTGTAAATTTCTGGAACAAATTCTGTACGGGATTGTCGAGTAACAAATTAACAACAATATCTCGGTCAAAGCCGGGTTAGCTCTAGTAGTTCAAAAGTTAGATGGGTGGTGACCGAAGCTTGATAATCACAGGGGATTAGCCATTGTTTCCCGGAAACGGCAACAACAACAACAAAATTAGAAATAACATAATAAATCAGCAAACAGATTACGGTAAAAAACTATAGGATAGTTACTAATTCGGCCTTATGAGTTGGATACCGTAGATTGGTATGGATGCCCAATTAATCATTTATATTATGGAATGAAAAAAAAAAACAAAAATTTTAAAAACATTCTGTCGGCTAAGAGGAATAACTTTTTATTTTGAGGATTCGTCGAAAGAACCTGCATTTCGTTGAGTTCTGAAACCGTCGTTGGGCTCTAATACCACATTTAATGTAAAAGATTATTCTTGCTCTTGAAAGCATTTGAACAATGGTATGTTGGATTGAATAGTTTTAATGAAATTAGTTTAATATAAAGTTAAATAAAAAAAATGTATAAAAAGGGGGCACTGATCTATACATGCAAGAGACGATATGAAAAACCAGCTATCAGTATTATCTTAATTTTATAAGTTTTACCTAATTCGTATGTATACGATATTTGGCTTGTTTGTACATTCTTTTAGAAAATTTTTATAAATTTTTATAAAATCCTTTCCTTACATTTATATTTTGATAAACTTTCAAAATCTATTATTCATTAAATAAACATCATTTAATGGTGTATGATTGGAATCACTAAAAGTTGTGAATTTAATGGTTTTGTGACGGACGCGCCTCACACTGAGGTTCTCACGGCAAAAGTGCAGAGCCAGTGGTATGCGGGTGTCCTATATCACCGTATCATTTCGCGGATTCAAGAAGAGGAGCTCGGTCGACCGAGCTCGAATGCCCGAAAGAGCGAGAGGATAATAAGTGCGCGACTTTCCTCCTAGGTGTGTGCATCGGTACCGTAATTACCCACGTAACAATATTAATACATAATATATTTTTATTTTTGTAAAAATATTTTTAATGTCCCTTACCCATCTAGGCATTTATTATAGTTTAATTTTTTTTTTCGCCTTTTCTAGCTGTCTTATTTTAGCTGACAAACTGAAATAATTAAATTTTTCAAGTAAATCATTTACAAACAATTTAAAATTAAAATGTATGAATTCAATGAATATCTGTCTAGTAAGCTGCTGATTAATCATTTAAAAAACGTGCAAATGCCAGTATCTTAGCATAATTAGTATAGTAATAGTAGCATAGTAGAACCCGTAATAATTCAATCTCAGGAATTCTTATGTATAATTTCAAAAATGAAAAATACAACTGGAGAAAACAAGCTTTCATTTTGTTTTTTCAGACTTGAAAAATATTGATGCTTTCTTAAAATTATGCAATTTTGAAATTAAGCAAAAAAAGTGCATCGTTAAACCCTTAAAATTTAGTATTCGGCTACATGCATATTTGGTTCATTTTCGTTGTTTAAATTTAAAATTTCATAACTTTAAAAACAATCAATATTTTTTAAATCTGAAACAAGCAAATAAAAGCTCGTTTTCTCTAGTTTTTAGTTTTTCTTTCTCTCTCGACATATCGAAAGAGAGAGAGAGAGAGAGAGAGAGAGAAAATGAGACAAGAAATGTAGCGCGCACAGGTTCATTGACTCGCGTCATATTTTGGGCAGCCCCACCGTAGCACTACTGATGAGTTCTTGATGAATTTTTTCATTGAAAATTGGACTGGTCTAGAGGCCAAGTAGCGACATGTATACGAATTTACCCCCCATAAGAAGTTATCACTTAAAGAAAATTTCGTGATTCGCCCATAGAGGCTGAAATAGTCCACGGAAAAATCTAGGACTATTACGACTAAATAGGAATACTAAAGCGGCAATTACCTGTAAAATTTTAACAGCCTTGGATGGTTTTTACCATTGAGACTGAACACAGTAAAATTGTAGTATGGAAATTTATCTCAATGTTGTAATTTAATACAATTATCTTTCTTATTTTAAATATCTGAAAATACGTCTATCGCACTCGAGCATAAAATTCTGTTTGTCGTTATGTCGTACCATTATTCTGATGTACAAATAATGCTGTTTTGTTCTGGACTCCCGAAGATGTAGAATAAACTACAGAGTTCTGTCGTATTTTTAAAACAATAAAATATTAATTTTAATATTTCCTCGTCTTATAAAGTTCTATGGTCAATGGCTAATAAAGCGGTAAGTAATGATTTCATTATAGTTTTTTAGCGATCAATTATTTTTTGTGTCTTGCGGAACTGGTCCGCTATTTTACATAATATGAAGTTAGCACGCCATTGTTTATGTTAGTTTTCTGATTATATGATTATTTATCTTGTTTTGAGGGGGTGGCCGCTAATTTGCATTTGATGCATATAAGTTATTGGTATATTTCAAATAACTGACTGTAGCTTTATTATTTTCAATTATTTCTTATTCTTATTTGTGAGCGTCAATTATTGATTGTGTTAATTTTACCGTTATATGATTATTTGATGCGTTTTTGAAGGGGGAGGGGGGGCGGTCCGCTAACTTGCATATCAATTTAGCGGCCGTACATTTCAAATAATTGACTGTATCTTTTTTATTTTTAATTATTTCTTATTTTAATATGTGGCATTGTTAACGGCTAATTGAGCGCCAATTATTGGTTATTTTAGTTATGCCATTATATAATTATTTGACGTGTATGGGAGGAAGGAGGGGGGCTGAATATCAAGTTAGAATATCAAGTTAGCGGGCTTCCTTATTTTTTTTTTACAATAAATTGGGAACGGAAAATTTCTTAATTTCACTGCTAATTAACGGCAATTAATGCAATAATACAAGATACGATTTTTTCAAATGGGCCCGCTAACTTATTGTACGTGATAAATAATTATAAACAAAGTAATTAGTAGAATGCTTTTGGTTTCCCAGAGAGCAAATATGTACCTACTTTGGTTTGGATAGTAATCTGCAAAACGTAGAAACTAGTTGACAATGAATATGAGGCGTTTCGCCTCAACTGCCCCAGCGCGGCACGCGAGCGTTAAATCATGCTATTTCTAACTCGTGTTTACGATACTAAAACGTACTTAAAAAAATTTACTGATAAGCCTATCCAACGTACTTTTTCCTTAGCTTTCCAATGGTCTAGGCAGTTTTCCCAAAAATTTTCATTTTCACCTTCAAAAAGTATAAAACATGTTATATCTCAAAAAGTGTATTTTTAATATTTTTTTGACCCTCTAGATCGAAAGCTGAGCATTTTTTACGTAGCAATAGGTATTTTCCAAAGAGTGCCCGAGATGTTTTCTGCGAGAAATAGAAGACGAAAGAGTAGGCAAAATGAAAATTTTCGGGAAAACTGCCTAGACCATTGGAAAGCTGAGGAAAAAGTACGTTGGATAGGCTTATCAGTAAATTTTTTTAAGTACGTTTTAGTATCGTAAACACGAGTTAGAAATAGCATGATTTGACGCTCGCGCGCCGCGCTGGGGAAGTTGAGGCGAAACGCCTCATATATGAATATATCTAAATCTTACTAAGATTAGATACCCACAGATACTCACACACTGGGTTTCTAATTCCGTTTTCAAAAATAAACTAGGGGTGCCCCCCTGCGTGTCTCGCTATGCTCGTCGCATACGCTCTATGTAAAAACTTCGTTTTTAGTCACGACCGCTTCTCGGAAGAGCCTTATATTTTTAGGCACGACCGCTTCTCGGGAGAGCCTTATATTCTCGTCAGGGCAAAAATTGTAACACTTCAAAAACTGAAAATTTACAATATAAAAACTATTTTCCACCCACTATGAGTTCATTTCAGCGTTTTTGGAGGTGTATGTATGTCTGTACGTATGTATGTGATCAAGTAACTCGATTATCTCAGCGAATTTTCGAT
>JAYJLV010000027.1:11295042-11306737 GCA_036873485.1 Torymus texanus | reverse complement strand
ACACACACACACACACACACACACACACACACACACACACACACACACACACACACACACACACATACACACACGTATATATAAGTATACTTATATGATTACAGACGAATTTTCTTAATTTAATAGTTTACTCTTATCTAACTAGGCATGACAACACAAGAGCTACAATAAGAAAAAAAAGAAAAACTAATGGCTCCTTCAATTATCGTCCATGCAAAAGAAACACCTCTTGTAAAAATCAACGTTCCTATATTATATATAACTATCAAATTGTACGCGCGACTGCTTCGCACTATATAAGTATCTATATATACAAGGGGTCCCATTTTAATCGCCCACCGTCAGAATTGGCAGAAGAAAATGATAAATACAAAAGTTTCAAGGTCAAAGTCGTTGGTACCATTAGACTCCCTTTGAACCCTAAAACTTTTGTATTCATTTTTTTCTCCGAGTACATCTTCTGCCAATTTCTGGCGGTGGGCGATTAAAATGGGACACCTTGTATATATATTATAGTCAGCAGCATGCACGTGAAGCTAATTTGTCACCGGTCGGCGTTACGATCGATTCATCTCTAACGAGATCCTCCGTTTACTTTACCCGACCTTTCATATACGCGTCTTTAAGACGACGCGCGAGAAAACTCATTAGGGACAAAATTTTTCCGCGGACTTAATGAAAAAATTCGTAATTAATTAGTTTTGTACGTAACGATCGTTTATGAACGCGGCTATACACGAGAGAAGGATTATGAAAAGTTTTCAACAGCTCTACGTCAATCTTAGGCTACTACGACATATTCTTGAATTTTTGCGAGATATTAATATAGACAAGTTTTTTAATCAATCGGAGAACGCTTTGGCAGGGAAGATGTTTGCGAGATTATCTAATCTGCTTAGGAATTTCAAGGGTATTATAGAGCAGTATATTGGACACGGAGACTGATTTGTATAAGTATGAAAAAATTAGCAGTGCTGTACGTCTTACCATTTATTTTTTCTATTATAACTTTTTATACATATTTAAATGTAAAACAAATTTTTTTATCACTATTAATATTAGTTGTTGTTTTAGAAGTCCCTTGACTGGTATTACCTCTCATGTATTTATCAAACTTATGCTATATATTTGATATATTCTCATTATATTTTCTTGCAACTTAAGGTAGGTAGTAGTTATTTTGTTATCCGTCTAAGACATTAAACATCCATTGTATTATATCTTCTTTCAGCTAATTTTTGTTAATCCCGACAATTTTTTTAATAAAACTTTTTTCAGTGCATCGTCGATATTGAAGTATTGTCGAAATAAATTTTTATAAAGATTCATTGTACCTGCTAGCCCAGGATATATTTTGTAATTGTCGTATTATTTGCTGTACATATGTTGAAAAGCTGTAATATCAACTTATTGTTAGTTGTAATATGTAAGTTTTAATAACCATCCTTTGAGAATTAATTGTTAAAGAAATATGGATTTTGCCGTCACGATGACTTATTTGAACGTAAAACTTTAATGAGGGTTAAGCGGAAATCTACGCTAAACGGTAAGACCTCATGTATATATAGGTAACCACGTTGCAGAATTTTAATAAATACAAAGATGTATTAAAAGTTCCAAGTTTTCATTAAAACGACATTCAGGTGCACAAGTGTGCGACACGATAATATGAATATTAATATTACGGTACGCAGGGATTCCAAAGTTTTTTAATATAAATAGAAAATTGTAAAAGTTTCTTTGATTCAGCATTATATTTTTCATTTAGCTAATAGAAACCTTGTGCAAATTATGTAAAATAAAATCTGGCTTGTCTCCCATGAACCAAAAATAAGAAAATATTTTTTTAAAAACATCCACACGGCGATTGAACTTCTCCGAGGAGGTATTTCTAATTTTAAACTAAATGAGCCTGCACGCAGTTTAAAAGGCCAGCTTTAAAATTACCATGGTTTTCGAAAGAGACAGCGTGACCGAGCTGATATAAAGCTTTGCAAATTTAAAACGCATTCTTTCGTTTTATTTGCGCGGTATGACAGATTCATAAAACAGAGCTATTAAAAATAACCATTAAAAGGAAAAATGATGGTAATATCGTACCCATAACAAAGTAATATTTATAGAAATTACCATCTTTTTGTATTTAATTTCTGTTTAAACGGATATATAAATTATTTATATAAAGAAATTTGAATAAATTTGCAATTCACTAAAGGAATGTTCATTCAAAGAAATGCCGCAGCGAAAACAAATTTCACTTCAAATTTCACGCTACGACGAATTCAGAAAAACGTTACAAATATAACTTTAAATTCAAAATGACTAAAACAGAAAAACTTTTTCAAAAGCTTGCACATGCGTTCGCCACACTTTATATATGTATATACCAGATATCACATGAAAAATGCATAAGTAAATAACGGAAACACACGGCGCCCGCCTCTTCCGGTACGAAAAATCAGCCCGCAACGGTCTCTGCGCACGCGACCGTATACCGCTGAAAAAAATACCGCTCTCGTCGTTTACTTATTATTTCTTTACGGGCGCGCGCGCGCACACAGAAATTATTTTTCCCCGCGATCTCCACACAGGTAGAGGTGTATATATATATATATATATATGTGTGTGTTTAAGTATATATACGATAAAAAGCAAAAGCGCAAGAGTCGAGGAAAAGTGAGAAGATAAAAAGAAAGAGGGAACGAAGCGAAGCGAAAAAAATTATATACGTTGCATATATACATCATATATATATATATACACACACACACACACATATCTGGGACAAGTCATAAGTCGAGAGAAGGATACACGAGACACACGCAAAGTGCAAGCACGCGCGATTACCGTGAGCGGCGGCACATCTTTTTATGATGTGGATAAAAGGGCGAACTTTAAAAAGTTTCGTGTGTGTGTGTAGATACGTATATATAGACACGCATTATCTATATTGAAAAAAGGGAGAAATCCATTTGATATGAGGGGGTATATAGGCATCTCTCGTACAGTTGTTATGACTATTTTATTTACTGGATGAGATAAAAAAGTTTCAGCATTCAATTTTATTGGTAGCGAAAAAACGTTGTATATGGGCAAGAATTTTTTTTATTACGAAATCGGATGATAAATAAGCTAACATTCTTTAAACATTACTGCGAAGTGTTAACTCATTTTTCGTTATAAAATTATATTTTATTATAATTTATATAAATATAGAAAGTATGACTGAAGGTACAGTTTTCTTATCGATTTCTTATAAATGTAGAAACGGATGGAACTAGTCAGCCGATTATAATTTAATGAACGACATTCATTATATTATTGAACATGGATCGATCACATGTTTACGTAATCCTTTTTCCGGCGTCACTCTCTTTGAAAGGTACTACTTGATAGAGGTATCTACATTTTATTAAAAAAAAAGTAATAGTATTAATACAAAAAATATAGTATAAAACCATGTTACTTTCATATGACAATCAATTGAACTATCTATCCATCAAAAAAAAAGTTTTTGAAGCAAACGATGAAAAAAGAAAAATAAAATCGTCAGAGAAAATCTCTCACTCCTTTATATACATACACTACACGTAATATCTCTCCCGCAAGGAAGAAAATAGAGAACGAAGTATATAGAGAGAAAATGCACAACGACCAGCTGCTGATGCTGTGTATATGCGTGAACGATATGGGTAAGTGGCGGGCGCAGGAGGAGGGGGGAAAGTCATGCATGACCTAACCTAAAGCGCCGTTCTTCTCCCCCTCTTATCCCATATACCCGCGAGCAAACCTAACCTGTACGTCCGCGAGCCACCGACTACGCCTTTCTGTATATGTAACGTTGCGTGCTCTCACTCCACTGACTCCCGCATCTATATATATATATATATACATATACCTTATATACTGTATATAGAAGAGTCAGCGAGAGAGCCGCGAGCCAAGCAGCAGCAGTAGCGCGACGTCAAAATGGAGTCGACTCGTCTTCACCTAGTGCGTCGCCACTACTCGCATTCCACATGAAGTTCAAAACATAGGTAGCTCTGATCACACGACGACTCTCGCTCTCGAAAATGCTCAGCAGCTGAGCTACGACTTTGTGACACGAGAGAAGAAGTGTAAGCTTAAGGAGAGTGAGGAAAGAGAGAAGAAAATGTCGCAGAGAGTGAGCTGTTTATGTATATTGTGAGAGTGAGAGAGTGTAGTCGACGTTGATAATAATTAGATGTCGCAGAAAACGAAGTATGAACATCGTGGACGACGCCGATGGGCCTCTGGATCCCCGCATTCAGGTGAGATTGTTTTGACACTTTGTTTTTTTTTACGTGTCCGCGGACATTTCGAAGTATAGCATACGCACGATGGTTCGGATTCGGTGCGTAGTTTGGTAGGCTCACAGGCGGGAGAGAAGGGAGAGAGAGAGAGCGAGTAGTGGCTTTACGAGGCGAAATATGATTGTTTTTGTACTCCTGATACTGACTAGTACCTTGCCCCACTTTATTTAAATATTAACTTTTCATGACATCGTCTATGTGGGTACACTCGCAAATTGCACTTTACAATGTTTCGTGAATTGCCGTATCTGTGTCATGACAGTTGTAATGCAGAAAAAAAAATAATACATTAAATCCATAATTAATGACATGTAATTATTTTAATTACCTGATAACGTATAATTCGCAATTTAGTCATTTTTGTAATTAACCTCAAGCGAAGGATCCAAACAATGAAATCAAAGTCTTTTTCATCAGAATGGGAAATTGAATCATATGGTCTGTTTTCATTCTTTGGTGATCACCTGTGCACTTATTCATGAATGAATAAGTGCAGTATTCAATTCCATTATACACATACTATGACTATACAACTCCAGCATTCAAAGTCAATTTGTTGAGTCATTTTTTTCGTCTTATCTGCACATTCCAAGATAATGCTTTACAATAATTAAAATTGATAAAATATATTCCTACTCAAATATAATTAATTTTAATATTTTAGATCGAGTTGGAGAATCTGAACAATGCCACAGATGATATAAACAAACTTGAAATCGAGCTAGATGTGAGTATTGGATTAATTATTTATGATATTTTTTAATTAATAATTTAATGTATTTTTTAAAATTCATTAAATAGTTTTATTACCATACTTATCAATTAAGTACAAAAATCTATGAACTAAAACTGGTATTTCAATTTATTTCCAGGAAGCTAATACTGCATATGGTCAGTTGGTCTCCGAGTCTACAAGTCGGTTAAAGGAGTTAAAGAATAAATTGGGTAGCAATTGTATAGATAAAGCAAGATGCTACTTTGAAGCTTGTGAAGTCGCACATCAAGCTAGGGTAAAATACTCTTTTTAAGACACAATAGAATACGTAAAGTAAGAAAAAATTTATGTCACAACAAAGCTTTTTTTATTTTTAGTTAAAATGTCAACAACAAGCTCAACTGTATCAACGAGCCAATGTTATACATGCAGCAGCAAAGGAAACTGTTGCTTTAGCAGAAAATCGTTTTATGTCACATCAGCACGAATGGAACTTCGACCAAGCATGGCAGGACATGCTAAATCATGCAACATTCAAAGTAAGCAGTACCTATATACATGTATAATATTGAATAGAAAATCAATCACTAAGAATACATAATTCAATTTATTGAAAATGCTTTTTTATTTTTTATCTTATGTAAATAAAAATAACATTTACTATGAAATATTAATTTTTAGTATAAATAATTTTTATATTAATCTTTATTAGAAATAATCGAATTCAGAGTATAAAATAAAATATAGATCTATAAAATATAAAACATTTTAGGTTATGGAGGCCGAAACCCAAAAGGCAGAGTGTGCACGAGAACATCAAAAAAGGACACTATTATTTCACGAAGCAGAAAAAAAGGTGCAACAACTAGAAGAAAAGTATCGTAGGTCGATACATAAGGCACAGCCATATTTTGACCTGAAAGCACAGTGTGACCAGAAGTTAGCCATACAAAAAGAAGTTGTGGATTGTTTGAAAAAAGCAGTGAAGGATGCTAAGTGTTCTTATGCAGCAAGTCTTCGTGCCTTGGAGGATATTAGTAATCAAATACATGAAAAAAGAAGAGATTATGGTAGTGCAAGACTATTATACTATCACTAATCATGATTGTAGATAATAATAATTTTATTTTATAATTATAGATATTGTTGCTAATGGACCACGAGAGCCTGGTGTGGGAGCAGAGCTTGTCACCCCAGATGAGAGTTTAAATTATCAAGAAGAATTAAACAAAGTTAGAGTTAGTAGAGTTAACTCAATAGCAAGTAGTGAACAAGATATTGAAGATAGAAGTCGAGACTTTGAAGTAAGCAGACAATCAATATGCGCTTATTAAAAATGTTTAATTAAATTTTTTTTAATTTATTTAACCTTTTTGTATTTAGGACGTTAAGGATTTAAAACAAAGGGTAGACCACTTAAGTGCAAGGTCCGTTGACGGTAGTGAATCGACTTCTAACCAATGGGAAGTGGAATTGCAAGCTAGTATGGAAAAGTTAAATAACTTGGTAGTCAGAAGTTGGGGAAGTGACAAAGTTGACAGTGTAAATAATCGCGATTCAAAGAATACTGAAGTCACAAAATATACTGAAAATAATGGTAATATAGTAACAAACGAGAAACTTCTAAAGAATGACAAAAACGACCGACGAACACAATTAGACGATATTTATCAAGGTTGGCAGTCATTAACGCAAAGCCCTATTAATTCTATAATAAATCGATCAAAAATTGCTCTCAAAAACAGTATTTCTAAGTCACTAAGTAACAGTCCGGTTAATATAGGAGCTTTTTCGTTTGGAAAGTCTAAGATCGGTGATATGCAAGGTACATCCAGTGAGTGTAAGAGTACACAGGGTCAGACCTCACAACAAAGAAGTGAAAAAGTAACTTCTGTCAATCCATCTAACGAGAACCATACAATAAAAAGACAAATTGATGTCAGTAACAACAAAAATCAAAACGATTCTTTAAATGAGAAGGAAAATACTCATAACAGCATGTATGAAAATCGTAAAATTGATAATCTATCAACAAGAACAGAACCTCAGACAAGACCTTCTCACTTATCGGTTGATGATACTCAAGTACAAAATATGTCTAAAGCAACTCATAGTTTAGATTCTACTCCTGTAAGAGTTAAGTCCTACTTGTCTTCTGCAGCATTCACAAATTCTTTAAATAACGGTTTAAATGGTAACATGGAAAAGGCTCAAAATAATACCCAGTCAGACTGTTTGTCATCCAAAGCCAAGGAACTGCCACTGCTTTCATTTTTCCAAAAGTCAACTGGTCTAAAACCAACAAAAGATAAGAGTTGTAGCATGATAAATTTAAATGAAAAACAAAATTTAAAAATTCTACTTGATACTGCTGATCTGGGTAATATTCAAGCAGTCAGTGTAGAAAAATTGGCAAATGCAAGACACAAATTGGTGGGAGATACTTAAATTTCACTGGATAGATTTTAAAAAGTAAGACATTATGATTGTGATACAAATATTCTGTAATAATTTTATAAGAAAAAGCTACAATTTCGAATTTGCCAATAGATCCACAGCCTACACACTGCAAACGCATAAAATCCAGCTGTTTTCCATTCTACTTGTCTTTTCTCGTAACTCGTTTGTGTTCATAGAGAGTAACCTAACGTTTATTAAGCTATTACTTTCCTGAAGTAATAAACTTTTTTTGCGCAGTTTAGTTAGGCATAAATCACATACAAAGTTCCTTTGCCAATGTTGGTTTTTATCGCAGCAACGAATCTTTGCAGTGCATGGTTCAACTACAACGTAAAAAATTTTATCACATTTTTCCAGATTTACGAACATTTCTTCAAAGTAATATAAAAATCCGCAAGAAATCAACAATTCATACTTCTAAAATTCTTGCCAAAATGAAGAGGAAGTATAACGAATCTAAAGACTATTTATCTTGAGCAGTACTGGACTGTTAGATTTTTTATATGGTTCTGTTAAAAACTTTTTTAAGGGTGTATTTTAGCTGCGAGGTCACCGATAATGTATAGATCATTAATTGTAATTAGATGATACATATTATTAACTCTTCATACAAATCTTTTCTGCAAAGTTTAGCAGAAAGTCAATAAGTATTTTTTTAACAGTTGTATGTTTTTTGTAGAAATGTTAAAAAAGTATTTATTAATTAAATATGTAGATAGTTACTCAAATCGTCTGGAATCAAAATTATTGTTAACAATTAGTTGTAAGTCGTCATTTCATCGTCATTTAATTGTAACTAACTCGCATCATCTCCTTAACTACGTCAGAGGAATACTCTGATGAAAGAAAAATGAAAGAAAATATGTTGTTATTGTTACATAGCTACGAATTATGTGCGTCTAATAGTCAGCGATCGATGAAATTTGAAATTTTTTGCGCAATAATGCCAAATCTTTCTGTAATTAATCTAGAAGATATCTTGATAAGTTAATTTTTCTACTGAATATTTTTCGAACAAAATAGATTAAAAGACTAATCAATATTATTATGATTAAAGTAAAAATTTACGTTGTTAATTATATATTTATTTAAAAAAAAATTGTATTTATTCGATAGAAAGCCAATCGTATTACAAAGCTTGATGAACAATTACATTTGTTTTTTTTAATTTGAAATTGAATCCAAATAAAAATTTTTGTTTATACATGTTTGCGTTATTTTTTAAACATTTTCGTGAATAGTAGTCAGTGTGCTTTTAAAAATCTGTATTACTGTATACTTTTGTAGACTTCGAAAGTTGCAATAAAAAAAAAAAAAAGACATTTACTATGTGTTTATACTCTACTGTATCATCCAACATACATCTAAAGCATTTCCACCCCATAGATATTTATTTTTTTTTATCACTTATAATATTTTCTTTTAAATATTTCAAAATATTTATTTAAATTCAAGTTACTTTTTCCTCAACAAACAGCGAAATCCCATTAATCCAGCACTCAGTGCATTTGTAATGCCTTTGACCGATGTTATTTCATACCGTAGACCTAAAAAAAGAAGCAACCGCAGTACAATCAGAGAATGCACCAAACTAACGGCACTGTGCACGCTGCGGCTCACAAACTCAAAGGAATCTTCTGTTCCGCTGTGCATGCCACTTTATTATACATTAGATTCGCGCCGCACGGCTAACGAGATATACATGCGCTGCGAAGCGAACCAAACGAGAAAAAGAGAGAGAGAGAGATGAGATTTCTTATCTGCTAGGTTCAGAGGTATAGATAACGAGCTTGCGGACACGCGCGAACGTGTTGGTATTATTGGCGAGTCGGGAAATCAGATGTAGCGGAGAGAGAGAAAGAGGGTTGACTGATGGAAATACGGTTATGTGGGAGACAAGGGACTGACCTTTAGGGATGCAAGATAACAAGATCTCTGAGATAGGGAAATCTTATAAATAGAAAGGACTTTGAATAACTTAATTTATTTTAACTTTTATAAAACAATTATAATAATATCTTTGCATAAGAACATTTATTTTTATTATACGCGAAAAAACCTTTGGAAGTATATCAGAAATTCCTCTAGGATAAAAGTATATATATATAGCAAAGTATTTGTTAAAGCAGCGGAACAGGGTAAAACGAATTCGACCGCAGCACAGTAATACTCACGGAGGGCGGGATAGGGTGGGGAGGCTGAAGATCCTGCTCGTGAGACTATATATCAGGAGCATTTGCACAGGATTCTTCTACCATCGCTTCATTGCTTCCGAAACATCAGTGCGCACGGATGGTATCGAGTGAACCGCGTAAAAGGGATATATATACAGTTTGCACATCAGTGTATTCGCCTCGATAGTTTACTTCGTTTATAACAATTCCATATACAATATATATACTTTTTAAAACCTGTAAGTACTAAATTTACGTATATATATTTTAAAAATTCAGTTACAAATGACAGCGCTATATTTTTTAAACATGTAGTCCAAATATGTATGTGAAATTCTATATACGGAAAGTTTACCCTACAGTGGTTGAAAAAAAAGCGTACGCCTCTGAAAAACAATGAAAATCTTAAGAATTTCGTGAATTCGGACAAAACGCTCATTTTTGTCATTATTTTTGTGATTTACAAATGCACCTAAATTTGCACAGAATTGTACGATTTTAACCATCATTAGCTGAAATTAAAGCTCTATTATTTTACTTTAATTGCTTTTTTGGGGACAATTTTTTTTAATTTTTGGAATTTTAATATTAGTTAATTATTAGTGACTACTTTCCGTCTATTTTTCCCACGTTAAATTAACCCATTAACGCGCAAAACGTCAAAAATTTTTTGTAAACTTTAAGCTTGCAGTAAAGAAAACGACTTTTCATTTTTCTGATACTTCATATCCTGATGTATTTTTGTCCGCTCTTTCCAATTCCGCCGTCAAATGTAAAGGTTTTTTGGCAAGAAAGTCCAATATGGCGGACTTTCTTAAAAAAAACACGATATAAAAAAATTTTATTTTTTTTCAAATTTAAATTTCACAACCAAAACGATGTTGTATAATGCTGGATAGATTGCACACGGTGCACAAACTATTTTAACATTAAGAAAAAAAATAGGCAGATTTTTCAAAATCAATATGGCTGTTCCAAAATGGCGGAAATTGATGTGAAAACATTGAAAAACAGTGTTTTTGCGATATTTGATAACTTAAATTTCGTTATAAAAGTTGTTTACGACCCATAGAACAAGAAAAAAATTATTTCAAAGGCGTGATTCCAATTTTGTTTTCGTCGTTTTTACCACTTATTAGGGGAAACTTTCCGTAGAATTCCATTATACCTCAAATAGAATTTAAACATTTTTCGGTCTATATACCTATACGCTATTCCATTACTCTATACATATATAATAACTTTCATTTCTCATTATTCTCCTACAAATTCACCCCAACCATATCCTCTCCCTCCTTCTCCGCTCATATTAAAATTAAGCGTGCACCACCGCAACCAATATATTACTACTTATTCAGTCATTGCAGATTACACTCTTCCGATCCCATATATATCCACTACATACACACGATCGCGCATACATCCACTACAAAGATGCCCATTCGACTGAGACTCACCGGCGTCTGGTTAATTAGTTCGACGGCGGCGATCATCGTCGTTGCCGTTGGGGACAATGCGGCTAACGGATCAATGTCTAACGAGCCGGAACTGAGGAACAGCGAGCTGGAAGCCAGCGCGTACAGCGTCCGACGACCGAATGTAAATCCTATGCCATAGTCTCTTAGTTATATACTACCGTACGGGGAGTTGTTTTGGATGTATAGTGATGTGCTTATCGAGAGTGATTATGCAGATCTTAGGTTTGGTTTGGTCGAGCTTTTCATAAATTTGATAAATTTTTTGGTATAGTAAAAATCCAATATGTGTAAAATATAATAGGTATAATCTTGAAATGATTGTATTTGTATCGTAAAAACTATTATTATTATATTTTCGATATTAGTGATTTTTATTTCAGTTACAAGTTTTTACACAATGTAAAATTTATCGATATCGGTTTTGAGAATTTTCGTTAAAAATAGAATTATAAGAGGATTTTCCGGGACCTCGACTCCCTTCACACAGAGTTCGGACACGTGACTAAAGAAATAATGGACCCTGGGGTTACCGAA
>JAYJLV010000027.1:11270912-11294942 GCA_036873485.1 Torymus texanus | reverse complement strand
GAACAGCATTTTATACCACGAGCGCCGAAAAATCATACCAAAGTTGTGATTTTGAGGTTAGAGTGGTATAAAATTATCGACTTCCCCACCAGTGTCGAAAAGTACTATTATATGTAAAAATAAATATTTATATTATTTTGTTCTATTTTATATATATGATAGACGGAAATATAAATATAAAAAATTAATATTAATATAAATAAATAGATAAAATTATTAAAATAAATTACTATGCAAAACTTACAATATGCCAATTCTGGAATGTGGAACTACTATGTGACAAACAAATATATATATGACATATATAGATGGAAAATCTACATCAATGATTGTGTGTTCCATCATCGTCCACGTGAGACGTAACCTAAGAAGACATGCAATATTTGTGCCCATCCACGATTTGAGACAACTCGAAGAACCTGGTACCACGCCGTATAAACTTTATTAATCTTCTCTGCGGCTTCTACAAATGATTTCTTTTTAACTTAATATATAAATCCTTTAAACTTATTTTGTGCGTAAGTACGCAATACACATTTTTAATGACACCATTATAACATGCATAAATTACTCCTACAAATTCATCAACCGATATAAAACCTACAAAGTACTTATGAGGTACCCACATTTAACAAACAATAGCGAAGCGACGCACGAATTGTGAGATTTTTGTTTTCCGACGAAATTCACGACGACATGGCCCGCGCCTAAAAAAAAATTATTGCCCTCAAATTCGTTTTTTTTTTATACACTCCAAACACTATTGTAATACAAAATCTTCCGGCTTCCGAGAAATTCCCCACACTCATATTACATCTTACACGTTTGGAAATTCGCACGCAATCGTTGCGGATATGCGGCGCGTGTCGCCCGATGTACTGCCGTGCTCGACGTCGTCGTAAGATGCATCGGTTACCGGTGACGCGATACGACGACGGCGATTGTAACCTGACGAGGAGGAGATTTTTACCCTGCCATCACGAGTATTGGAAAAATGGAGAAGGACCGAACGTCTCAATCGACAAATCAGCAGCAACGCGAACATCACACGACGAGCAGAAGCTTCGCGCAAAAGGTCGGTGCGTTTTCCAATGAACGATTGAATTTTGTTTAAGTGATATGCGCGCGAGGTGCGGAGAAAAAAACGTTAAGTTAACGAACTGATTTTTTAATGTCATTGTTATAGAGTATAACCGTGCGAAAAGATTAGCAATCATATATATATATATATATATATATATATATCTCATTGTACTTGAATGGTTGAATTATTATAGATCTTTAAAATGAAATGAAAAATGTTTTAGAATGCAGAACCATCGCACTACCAACAACAACAACAACGGCAGCAGCAGCAACAACAACAGGATCAGCAAAATCAGCAAATGAACAATGACAGAATCGCACTACACAAGAGCCGTAGTCGGAACTCGCTTGATCCGACCGAGTACGGCGATGACGAAGAGGAAGTCGACGACGAAGCGAAATTTCATTTGGACGAGATGCGTTACTCCGACGCGCGAATGGGCATCTGCAGCGTCTGCTACTTTTCTTTGAAAAGCAGCGAAGCTACGCCGGAGGATTTCGATAAGGCGCTGTTATGCTCCGACGGTCATCTGCTGTGTCATCGATGTGTGCAACGCTACGCCATACAATCAGGTGAAAATTTATCTCTATACAAAAAAGTATATAATAGTTTCCAAACATCTTGCTTAAAAAAAACATAACATATATGGAAATGATGATAACGGATATTCCAGATACGAATTGTGTGCTATGCGCAGCTGTGGAATCTCAACAATTCGTGTCGTCCAATAACACCTCGAGAGCCAGCAGCGATGTGAAAATAAACGTCAAATCTAGTAGTAAGTCGAAACAGCGGAACAGCCGCACTTCGACCGACCGTCGTGGACACCGGCGATCAAAGCGTGCAGCGGTGATGTCGCCGCCACGTACTAATGTTGTGGTCGCCGCGCACTATGAAGCGAATAACTTTGTCATCACTGAGTCTGGGCCTGAGGAGAACTGGGAGGAGAATACAGAGTACGACGAGTATGAGGAGGAAGATGAGGAGAAAGCGACTGCGCGAGGTTAAAATTTTTTTGTATTTTGCGTATTAAAGGTAGAATAAGGTATTGGGATGAAAAAAAAAAAAGATATTTGTATCTATAAAGGAAAGTGGATCATTATAATATCGAAAAATTCTTTTTACAGAAGATAGAATTTGTTTTATTTTTCATTTCATCTTTGAACTATTTTAAAGAAATAAAGCGTCAGATTAAATAATTTTTCTTTATCTAAATCCACTCTAGTTCTGGCATAAATAAATTATTTTGGATTATTTGAGAGATTTCTGAATTTACACAAGTATATATATATTATAGTAATCATTATAACATGTATAGTAAGAACATAAATAGATAATTTTATCATAAAAAATAATTAAACGATGACTGTAATATTTACTCAATCTATCTTCCTCACAGTACCAACAAATATCAAAACGCGTAGCTACTGCAGCCTCGTGCACAAGGACGAACAGAGTTCCTCAATCAAAGCTCAAATCAACAGCCAGATGATGTCAGAGTGCTCGCGCCGGCCGATCCAGTGTCCTCTGCCCGATTGCGCGGTGAACGTTGCCTTCTCCGCACTTACAAACCACTTTCTTTTCGATCACCCGGAAGTGCCGATTCTGAGCGTCGATCCCGGCGAAAAAAGCACGCTAATAGTGAACTTTGATGGACTGGTGTACGACTCCAGCCGATGTCTCGCGCTGCTACTCGTTTCTGGTAAACTCTCGTAAGTTGAACATTCATGATTGGTTATAGGTATTGAAAGATAAGAAGACGTAGCTGTTGTATGGCGAAATATTGGCGACTTTAATATGTAACATAGAATTTTAAAACTGCCAAAATTATCTGCCGAATGTACAGTGACCGCGTCTGCGGTGTGTATAACGAAGCTGAAGCGATATTTTCTTACAGGGACTAAAATGGAACAATATAATTTCTCGAATAAACTCGCGAACTTGGCAACACATATCACCGATATAGCCATTGTACACAGAGCAGATAATTTTGCGCAATAATTCCTAAAAATAAATTAATTATAAAAAAAGATGATTCCTCGACATACTATTACATTCCATAAATGCAGAACATATATACGTAAAGAATCGCTAATATCAAATTAAAAAAACAGCAATAACGTCCATGACAATATAATATATATATATATATATAAATTCTGTTCGCCGAAAAAAATCGTTCGTCACAAGCGCATCGCTGACAAAAGCAATAACGTTGATATAAAAAAAAATCTATATAGAGGACCAGCGGCCAAGCAATTCAATGGAAGTCACGTGCATCCGCGCTACAAAAACCGGCTGCCGCTGCCAATCTTAGCTGCGCGGCTCCACTGCAACGCCACACCCGACGGTGAGGTCAATGCCGCAGGCGAGGGTACCAACAGTGGCGGCGACGTCGTCATCGCCTGGGTCGCCGGCTTGGATATCGGCAACACCACTGCCGGCGCGTTGCGTTGCAGCATACAGGTGAATCATGATGATAATTGATTTTTCGTTTTGTTTTTACATTTGGCACATTTCGAAGGTGATAATGTTTTCATTTCTCCTAAATTATATAATATAATTTTACAACAAAGGTGTACTACTCACTTCGGGTAGCGGTCTAAACGAGTATTTGATACGCTAAAGCTAATTTCCATAAAATTTCGTACTACAATATTTTTGCGTATTTATTCAACACTTACGGTGTTGCGCGAAAGACTCGGGTTTCGAAAATATTTTACTAACAATTATTTAGTAATTATTTAGCGCGTCTAGAAATAATATACAAATATATAAAATTTTGAAATATAATCTCCAAAATCTTCTAAAAAATAAATCTTCTCGTATCATCGAAAGCTTTTTCTTTACATATAATCTTTACAAAATTTTTCATTAAAATTAGTCGCATTCACATATCAGTCTTATAGTTTTTAGATGGAAAAGAATTAAAATACGTACAAATTTCTCAAACATACTTATGTGTAATTATAGGCCATTGACAGCATTGACAATGAGGCGTTCCGTTCATTGACATACACTGGTCCGATCAATTCGTTGCGCACTGCTCAGAAACCACGTGAAGTCTTTCTTACCGGGGACTGCGTCATACTGCACGATGGATTCATCAATCACATAACGTCCGGATGCGAAAATCTCAACGTCAACATAACGATACACTGACACCCCGAAGAAGCGTAACGCTTAGCAAATCTCCCTCCCTTTCGTTCGAAAACGATTGGCGGCCGATCGTTGCAAGAAAAGCGTAATTGAGTACATCGTGTATGCAGGAACATTGTATAGAACTTCGCGTCATTTTAAAATGAAAGAAATAATTATTGTGAAATATTAGAGGTACGGAGAATTTAACGAGTTGAACTTTACAAGCTGGTCATAGCGGGAGGTCGTGCGTACGCCTTGGGAATAAAGCCATATTTCCGCGTCTTCGGCGCGTACGCCCAGAGCCAGCCGTCGACGGTCTGATTGCTGAGGTCCGCGTAAATCCAGTCTGCTCGTCTCACGGATAAATCGTCCGGCGCCTGCGCCTTATAGTCGTACAACACAACTAACTCGGTACCGGTTGCTTCCTCTCGGAAGTCCCTTGTGTCCTTTTGTTGTAACTGCTCGTTCGACATAGTCCCATTCGCTGTGCCTGTGAATCGTAAAACGATTTTTAATATGTTTTATTTTGGGAAATTTTATTAAAATGAAAATAGAAAGTTGAACAAGCTACATTCGCACTTTTAAATTCTACAGGTCTTATGTATATAATAAAGACGACTTAACTTGTTAAAATTAGTTATAAAATTGAATAGTACATACTTAAATTATGCTGATCTCCTGAAGCTGACGTTGTCGTCGTTGTAGTCGTTGTTCCGGTAGTAGCATACGAATGAAGCACATGACCTGGATAAACAAAACCAGATGGCACAAAACCTTCATTTCCATCACAATGCCGGAGTACCCAGAACCAATCTGGGTCATCACGATTAAGTACTGTAACGAATTCTCCTCTTTCTACACTCACATCGTTTTCATCCCTTGCAACAAACGTGTACAAAACAATATACCTTCCAGCCGATGGATCCTAACCAAAATAAATATATTAGTTTAAATAAGAAAATTGATCTGTTAAATTTTTAAACATATTAACTAAGTTTACCTTAAAAAATGGATGCACATCAGGTTGTGATTGTGTGGTTTGAATTGAATTTTGTGACTGAGAAATTGACTGGCTCATATTTATTTCAGCAGTAGTAATATTCCGAGCATAACTCTCACAATCTGAAGCTGATCCAGTATCAGTTTGCTGGTTGTCTAGACCTTGTGATCTTCCTGAAGTCACCAGGTCTGTATCATCCATAGAACGAGGTAATTTTTTTTTCACATTGTTCATAAGAGCTAATGTTGTTTCAGCCAGTTGAGATGTGTAAGGGGCACAGTAAGAATGAGGAACAAAACCCTCCAATCGAGTATCAGCAGCTATTACATATACCCAATCATTTTCCCTGTACAATACATTTACAACCTGTAAAACGTAATTATTAATTAATAAATTTACAACACAGAGCATGAAAACTTAATAAAACATGGTATAGCTTACCTGGCCACGTTTAACTGATAGTTCATCATCTACACAGGGAGTGAAGTCGTGTATAATCACCATTTTACTGTCTGGTGAAAGACCATTTTCTTTCTCAATACCAACCCTCACTAATGTTTCTATACTAGCACTTCCTGTAATCCGACCTGGTGGTAATGGCACCCTCGAGGACAAACCCATTCCTGGACCAAGACCATCTTTTTCCAAAGTGAAATTGTGTGATCCAGCTATAAAAAAAGGCAAAACTCCTTTAATTTAAACTTTTCACACCTGCACTGACGTCGTATTCATCCATCCACTGTACAACAAAAACATCCCTCTTAATAATCCACTCATTCACACTAACTCAAGAACATCATAAACCCCTGCAGCATGTCACCAAATCAGACTGCCATGCTCAACAGGTAGTAATTTCAATGCCCGACCGTGCGCGATAAGCGAGCGCGTGTACAAGTGTTCTATACACATACACGAACACACATACACATGTGCACTTACTAAGAAGCAAAAAAAATGTGCGCTAAGAACACAATTATTCAACGTAATCCACAAAATTTCTATAACAAAAAAAGAAGCACTTGGTACACTCACGTTTCTTCTTCTTGCCTCGGCGTATGCGCACCGGGCAGAGAAAAGCCATCCTAACTCACACTCTTGCTGCTTCTCTTTCTCTCTCCTCAAGAACCGAAAAGTCCTTCTTCCTCTTCCCTGTCTGTACGTGCACTACATGGCTCTCTGCGGCGACACGGTGGGCGCCCCCGTGTCCCTTTACTGTTTCAAAACGGACATATCCTCTCTTTCTCTTCTCCGTTGCTGCAGGCTGCTACTCGCAAAAGGAACCACGACGAAAAATACCTGATCGCCAGGCAAAGTATCGCGTTCTCCTTCTTTCTCCTGACGACACAGGGTAGTCTTGCAGTAGCCTTTTCTCTCTCTCTCTCTCTCGCGGGGCAAAAAACGGGCGAAGATCGAAGCTGTATGGCAAGAGAGAAGTTCGCCGAAGTCGAAGTGCGACACTGCGGTTGGTCGTCGTCTCGTCCTTCTCCTCCTCCTTCTCGTGTGTACATATATGTGTAAGTATATATGTGCACGTAGTGTGCACTCTTCGACTCCGTTGCTCCGCTCTGATCGCCGCCGCGGTGTAAACTCGTTTCCTTCGACACCCGTGCCGCGCTTTCGCTCCTATACTCGCCCTCTCCACTCCATATATACACTTCTACTCCTTCGTTGTACTTACATCCTTCGCGAGAGAGAGGGACCAGCCGAAAGTTCGCCTCTCCTGCGTGAGGCTGCGACTCTCCCATACATACATACATACATACACACACACACACATGTGGTGGTACAGGTATAAAGAATCGCTCTCGTATGGGTACTATATACATATATGTGTATATATATACACATGCACCGGCACCTGCGTATGTATAGTATATTTTGCCCTCTTGAATCGCGATCGAGCATCACATGTGTGTGAGTATAACACGACGTATGTGTGAGAAGGATGGATCATTGGACTCGATCAACGATCGCGTTTATATACTTGTGTATATATACGTTGTAAAAGTTTATGACTGAAGGCAGGGAGAGGAGAGAGGAATCTTGTCGCCGCGCGCGCGCACGCAGGTGCGAGATGGATCGTGTTGTTGCGGATTGTTGCTTATACGCATATATATATATATAGGCTGCACGGGGACATATTATATTAATATACGTTGTGCACGGGTGCGGGAGAAAGCGTGTGAGCTATATATATATAGTACCGCAGCGTGCACTTATGGGGTCTTACAGCATGTGATGCAATGCGACTTTTAGAAAGGAGCACGTATTATGGGGATTTTAAAGGATCGATCAGTATTATACTGATTTAGTGATTTCTTTTTTAATTATAAATTATGAATATTATAAATGGATTTCGATATCATCTAAAATTTCTTAATAATAGTTATTGAATTTTCTTACAGGATATATGATATTTTACGTATTATAATAATCAGTAATCTAATATTATCATGATCTGAGATTAAAATCAAAGTATATAATTTCTTTCTCACCTTTTTAAATTAAATCGAGATTATATGTGTGTGTGTGTGTGTGTGTGTGTGTGTGTATATATATCAAGGAGCGCGGGAGCGCTTCGAAGGTAAGTATATATAACGTACATTAAGACTCGTTAAAATACATTCCATCGCACTTTACATAATGTAAAACTATTTGCAAGTTTAAAATCATTTGCATTTCCGACTCATAAATTGTTTGCCATTTAAATTTATGTTATAGAAATTCGAGGAGTATCCTACTGTACATATAAAATGCAACCTGAACCACCTGAGACCGCGTGTGGATCTCGCGGAAACGCGTATATTATGCTATACATTACATATATATACACATACGTATATATACATACGCGCGCTCGCTACTAAGGTGCGAGTGCACGTACCGGGAACCACTATAACCAGTGTCCACATAGATCTCTCTTCCTCTCGTCTTCCGTTTTTCTCGTCATTGATATTGGGTATACGCGTACTTCTACTAAGTACACGACGCCACCGTAGTTCTTCCTACTCCCGTGACGATTTTCCATCTTATTAATGAGCTAAGACGACTAGGTACCTGTATTACACCTTTTTTCTACTTCAATCCTTTCTGATATTCATATATATATATAGAGTCGGGGAGATATACATATAGTATCATAAGAGCACGCGCGCGATCCTTTTTCATCATCCTTGTGTCCCGAACGACGGGAAGAGAAGGATGAGAGATGAAAGAGAGAAAGAAAAGACGAGCAGCAAGGTAAACGGCCCAGATATTGAAGTTTTATGCTAAAAACCCGCATACGTATGATGCGAGCGCGCTCAGAGAATGCGGTAATCGCGCGTTGAGCTTTTGCTCCTTTATTAGGTATGTCCATTAATTTTTTTTATTATTGGTTTGATATGCAAGTGGATTTCAATCCCAATTAAAAAAAAAAAATACCTAAAATATTTTTAGATGTTACAATCAAGGAGCGCTGGAGCGTTCTGAAAAAAAGTTTAAAAATAGAAGATACAAAAATACAGAAAATCCTAACAATTTCTTTTTTTAATCATTTTTTTTTTTTATTTTCGTAGTACAAATCGCATAATTATTAAAATTATTTATACTGGTGTATTGCCATATTTATAGGACAATATTGATATACAAAAGACATCATGTTTCGTTGCCGGATTCTTTCAAAAGAGAAAACCTTTCGAGATACAAAACCAGTTCGCAGTGCTTTGTATGGGGAAACATATCGACGGGAATGGCTTTCACGGGCACTAACGGCTCGCCGAAATATTGCTTTGAGTTTGGTCTAGCTAAGTCAATTAGATTTCTAGTAGCCGCCTTAGGATCACACGACATATAAACTAATTTCTTTAGTTTCGTAGCCTTCCGCAAAGCCACGAGCGCCTTTTGATCTAAAATATAAAATTTAGAAAAAATAGAATTTTTTTCTTATATTCAATAAAATGTATTGAGACTAACAAATTCTTACGTAAGCCAGCCCTTGGTGGATCAACAACAGCAACAATATTTGTCTTTGTGGTTCTATTAATCACAGGACGTAATATATCCTCTGCTTTACCAACAAAAAAATCACAGTTAGTTATATTATTTTCTTTGGCATTTACTTTTGCATCTTTAATTGCATTTTCTATCATTTCTATGCCAAGAACTTCGTCACAATGCTAAAATCGAAAAAAAAACATTGTTTAAAATAATGCTCATACAAAATGTGATGGTAAACATTGAATAAAAAATATATTCAATAAATTTACTTTTGCAAATGCAAGTCCAATTGTTCCAGTACCACAGCAAACATCAAGTAATGCTGTATCATCCAAAGGTTGTGCTAAATCAATAACAGTTTTGTACAAGACTTCAGCACCTAAAGAATTTATTTGAAAAAATGCCTCTGGAGATATCCTAAATGTCATTCCAAGTAATTTTTCTTCAATGTAAGGAGTTCCACTGATATGTACTATTGTACCACCACCTTTTCCACCAGCTTCTCTAAAATATATTTTTTTTTGTTTTGTTTAAAACATAAGCAAACAATATAAAATAAATAAGAAATCTATTCAAATAAAACAAACTTTTTTTCCATTGTTTGAAAATATAAAGATGTAACATTAGCTTCTTTGTTACTTTCAAGTTCAAAATGTTCTTTTAATTTATCTTGAAGTGTTTTCTTGTCATCATCACTCAGATTTTGTGGATTTATTCCTATTACTAACATTAAATGGTCTAATTGAGTTGTTCTAACAGTTACTTGTCTCCAGTAACCATCATGTGTAACTGGATCAAATACATCCAATTCTGATTCTTGAACAAATTGTTCTAGTATCTGTAAATATAAAATTTTTTAAATTCTCATAAAGGTTTTTTTTTTTTGAGACTTACTTTTATGGCAGTTTTCATCCTTTCAGGAATATGACAAAGGTTATCAACTGGTCCTACAGCTGTTGAACCAGCAGCATAACTTGACATTCTAAATCCAATAATCTTTTGGCTCCCAGATACATCTCGTCCTAAAAACCATAAACACATATATAAAATATTTTAAATAGTAATAATACATTTAATTTGTTATTGTTTATCATCTCACCAATTGTGAATTCACATTTATTTCTATAACCATTTATAACATCAGTATGAACAATTTTTCCTAACTCGAATGGTAAACCATCATATTTATCTTTTTGCTTATTAAACCAATCACCCACATCCCTATTGTATTTTGAAATTTGTTCACCTAAGTTGATCATGATTTTTTTTATTTCCTTCTGTTTAAAATCTAACTAAAAAAATATATGCAAAAATTATAAAATGGAATTTAATAAATAAATTTATACAATAATAAAAAGTAAATTACTTGTTCTTCATATGGCATGTCACACAAAGGAGTTGTATTTTTTTTTATTCTATCTTCTGGCGATAGAGAATAAATTTCTGCATCTGCTTTAAACTTTTTATTAGATTCATATTTTTTCTCAAGTTTCCTTTTTATATAAGGATCAGGTGCTGGATTTGCAACCTATATGAATTATATATATATAATTAATTAAAGATCTTAATTTAATAATGAATAAATAAAAAGTACTCAATTTCCTTACCTGAGCTGTCAATTTTGCATGTTTCCATTGAACACCATTAATGGCACTGATTGCTTGTTTCCTATCCTCTTCACTACGGAAACACACATATGCCCAACCACTACCCCTTTTAGGAGGTTTAATTTTACTGGCACTTAATTGAAGCTTCTCGTTGAGAAATTTTTTAAATTCCCCAATGCCATAAAACCTTGGTAACCCTCTGATTTCAATTTTAAACTTTTCTGTTGTAGAACTATCTCTCTCGAGGTAAGCATACACGTTTTCTCCATTTTCTGTCTTTTCTTTTGCTTCATCTGTTGCATTGTCTTCTGACTTTTCATTCGCCGCATTTTCCTTCGGTGTTTCATTTACAGTATTTTCTTTCGGTTTCTCGTCTGCTACAGTTTCTTTTAACTCCGATTCCGCCGAAATTTCCATTGTCTCAGCACTTGTTTCGCTCATTTTAAAAGTTAATTGAAAAAAAAGAATGTAGCCTGTTATTTACACCAATTCACGGTAGACCTAACCTCGATGAACCGGCCTGTACAGATTACACATTCGTCGAAACTCTGAAAACATGTGTTTGTATCCGCAAGTGCCATGAACGTTGTCAGATTTCGGAGCAGACTACCTACCAGCTACCTACCCGTAAACCCCATCTATGATTGGTTAAGAAGTAATCCTTTCTTCTGATAAAATCATTACTTTCTGATAAAACATACTCGATTCGTAACTTCATAAACTATATCCAAAACTAACAATACATTCTAACAAATAAAAAAAAACCAGTCGCTCGTCAACATTCCCGAAAATTCATCCACTCTTCTAGAAAAAACCGTATCCACTCTATAATTGCCGCATTATTTAAAAAACATCAGAACACGGCAACACCGCGCCGCGAGCTCCCAGCCTATCGGGAACCGAAATCGCGTTTGTTATTGTGTCCGTCGGCCACACTACGCGTCGATGGCGCGCGTCTCCACCACCAAGAGTTGTATGTGCGCGGCGGTGTCGTCTCTTCGCGCATCTCGTACACAAGAAAGTGAAGTTTGAAAAACTATTTACGCCGACCGCGCGCGCGCGCTTGCAAAAACAGCTAGTGTGCGCGCATGTATAGCATCAGCGATCTGACTATCATTTGCGCTCTCCAACATTTTCAAATTCTTGGTAACGACGGTCTCTCGCTGTAATAATATACGCGAGGAAAACCACGAAGAAGTGACCAACCGCCTCCCAAACGGGGAGAGGCTTACCACACACATAACGTGCCGCGCAGTGTGTAACGCGGGCGCGCGGCGTCCAAAACACGCGTAATACCTATAAGAGGGTATAGTGTGATTCGAGGAGATGGAGGTGGACAGAAAAAACAGACATAGAAGCCAGAAAGCGGCGAAGGATTTGCCCGTGAAGATGTCGGACTTCACCGATGTCACGATACTCAACACGCCCCTACCGCAGGCCAGCTCCACCGTCGATCGTAGATCCTTGTATGTGCTGTTGTGTTGTGTGTGGAATATGGTGGTTTTATGGTGTTTGGTGACAATGACGGAATGTCATTGGCAGTTGTTTATCGTAGCTTTTTTATTGAAGGATAACAGTGGAGTGTTTGGTTGTTTGAATGATTATTGTGCGATTAAAAAGTGAGTACTCCAGTGCATTACAGACGAATTTCATTTGTTTTTTAGAATGCAAGCAAAGACACGCAGGTCCAATCTTGATGAGCAGAATAGTAGGCATCGGCAGCTGAATTTTGATCACAGCAATGTTACACAGAAGTCCGGAGAATCATCATTAGGTATCATTCAAAATATTTCATCGTGTAAGATTTGTTTATAATTTATTTTATAATATTAGTGACAAAATAATTTTTTATAAAATTTTTCTTTGGTTTTATAGTATTAGATGATAGTACTTTAGAAGATGTGCAAATGAAGAAGAGTCCAGAAAGAGAAAGAGAACTTGCTCGTAAGCTATTATTAAACAAATGCAGTGACCCCATAACGACAAATTTATCAAGTATGTGCAATAATTTATATTAAAATTTTTGTATTTGTGATAGTATGACTATATTAAAATTATGGCTTCGTTATTTAGAACCTGACAAAGAAAATAATGTTAATACATCAAATCTGCAGAAGAATTCAAACATATATAGCCGTCCTTCTAGTGTTAAAAGTACCCAAAGTACTTCCAACCAAGGGAAAAATCAAATAGAAAATTCATTACAATCATTAGAGCATCAAGATGAAAAGTCAAATACAACTAGCAGTGTAAGTAGAACAAGAACATTTTTTTGATATTATTATTAAATCTTGTTTTTGTATTTTGATTTCAAATTATTAATTCATTCATTTTTTCCTAAAGATTATTTTTGAACCAAATGAGATAACTGCTCGTTCTTCAGAATTTAATAAAACACCAGAAAAAACTGATCCATTTCCACAAAATTTTAGTGGTATTAGTTACAATAGTAACTTAGTAGAAATAATGGATCAATTTGGAGATGAAGAATTTATGTCAGGTTCAAAAGCTAATAGCCAAATGATGGCTGATGAATTGTCATGGAGAAAAAATAAAATGACTTCATTACCATTAAGTAATAATAATGGAAAAGATCGTTTGGATCTTACTTGTTTCTCTGGTATTATTGGTGATGTAGATTTGACAGTTGATGGAGGAAGACTTTCTATAGGTGAATTTTTTAAAAAGAAATGTGGTGGTACAGGCCATTTATCAACTGCTAGTGTTTCTGACAGGCCAAGTTTTGGACTTGATACTAAAAGCCCACAAAAGCATGGAAAATTAAGGCCACTTGTAGATGTAACAGTTACAACTGAAAGTGAGTATTGCAATCATTTGATCTACATCTAAATATTTTTATTGAAATTAAAAAGTAAACTTTTCTAGATTCATCTTACCCAGAAGAAAAAGAAAGTAAAAGTGCAGATTGTACAAAAGATCCAAGTGTTATGAGTTTAAGCAGTATTGCTCAAGCTTTACAGGATTTAGATTCTGCAACTCCCAGAAAATTGGTTGATCAAATATTGGATGCAAATAGAAAAAAACAAAAACAAAAAAAACAAAATAATAATCCTGCAGGTGACACATATACACTAATACCAGGAAATAGGATATCTTTACCAGTTTCTGCAAGTTCAATTTTTCTTAATGACAAACCTGAAAAAGACACATCAAAAAGCAGTTATGGAAACAAACTATCTTTGGATAGTAAAAATCCTATTGAATTTGATAGTAAAGCTTTTCATGAAGTAATGAGTGAAGCAACTTTTCATGATCCAAAACTACGAAGACTTTTAGAAATGAATCTAGATGACACTTTACCAGAAACTACTCAACAATCTGAAATGAAAAGTGATGACCATTTATTTTTCCAACAAAATCAACAAAGTTTACAAAAAAGTAAATCACACAATTTTTTAATTTAGAATTATTGTTTTAGTATTTTTATGACTTTATTTTCTAAATTTATTATTCAACTTCTTTTCTAATAGGCCATAATGCAAGTGTTCCTCGTGCAGAAAGCTCTATAATGCCAGCACCAAGACAAATGTCAAAATTATCAAATATTCATAACAAATTTATGAACTCAGTTTCTGTAAATAACGATTCAAGTTTAATTCATGATACAGGACCATCTGATTTTTGTGAGCCAACAATGACAAGAAGTGAATCATCAGCTAAAGAAGATACACTCACAAATTCGTTGGTTAAAAATCAATCTTTTGACACAAGTATGAATCAAAACGTATACACTTCATAAGGAATTGTTATAACATTAATGGCCTTCAATTACAATACATATATTTTTTAGAAAAAGTTCAAATCGGACCAAAAACTCAAGAACTCTGCACCTGTTTAGTTGGCATACCTAGGGAAGCTGATTTTGAACTATACAATGGAACTGACCGTTGGATTTTGTGTAGTTTACAGCTTCATCAAATTCAGGGAGAAAGAGATAATATTGAACTTGATTTACCAGTAGATGATATCTTAATTGAACCAGATGCTCGAAAATCATTTAAGGTAATTAAAATTTACAAAATACTTTAATGACATACAGAATGAAAATTGAGAAAAGGGATTAAGTAAATTCTGAAATAAAAGTAATTTTCTAATTTTTTGTGTGTTATATAGATTGGTGCGAGAATGCCTCGCATGGGAAAGTTAATAATTGCTATATTTCACATACCTTGTGTAGATATGGTGACAAGAACAAACTGGTACATGAAACATTTGATGTGCTTTGTGCCAGAAGAACCTGATATTCAAATATCCATACCATCAGAAGATGATACAATGAATTTTAGAACTATAACAGAGGACACGAGTAATAGTTTGCCAATTACTTTTGAAAATAGAAATACAATAGATGTACCTGTTATATTACGTTTAAGCCAAGATAAGCCTTGTATGTTTAGCATTGGTGATTATCTTGATGATACTGTAGGTTCAACAAAGAATGAAAGAGAATCTGTAAGTCTTATTTTGAAACCAAAGCAGCCCTTATCAATAAATATCGATTTCAAGGGAATGTCTCTTGAATCTTTTGGAGGTATGTTTTTTATTTATAATTTAGTTTATACTTTAAATTTGTAAAATATATAGCAAATTATATATTTCTTTTAGAAAAAGTATTGCGTAAAGGTGTATATAACTCCGATGCTAAGCTAATGCTATTGATATGTTTTAAAGAAAATGAAGAGTACCTTATAAAAGAAGTGCCTTTAAAAGGTTCAGTGGGATCATCTAAATTAGACATAGTTGATGTTCGATTCCCATTGATTCTTCTGCCTAGGATAAACCAATTAATAAATGTTAAAAATTCGGGAAGTATTGTTGTAATAGCAACTGTAGATATAGTGCAATCAAAAGAAAATCAAAATGAATCCAGAGATTTTTTCATATGTCCTAATAACATTGTACTTAATGGTGGGGATAAATTAGCTTTACAAATTTCTTATAAACCAGAAAACAATAAGACTGATAAAGACAGGTAATACAAGTGTGTGTGTGTGTGTGAGCCGTAAAATTTGATTCAAGGAACTGTTTTTAGGTCATAAAATTGCATTTCAACAAATCGTGTTACGATATCAAAATATAATGTTAGTTACTTTACCGTACGATTTCACGATCTTGTAATAATCGTGTAATGATCTTGTAATACTTGAGCTGGGAAATCGCATTTTATGGCCCTTAGACGAAAAATACTATTGTAATACTATTCTTTTTTTCTTTTTCTAATGTGACTAATAATCGTATTTACCCTTTCAGACATGCTATGATCCGGATTGTAGTTGGAAATAAGGTGTCTTTTTATCCAGTTATTGGAGAAAAAATTTTCGAAAATGAACAGTGTTCTTCCGATAGCTTTCATCAATTACAACGAAGTGAAACTCCACAACGTTTAAGACCTATTAGTTCACCATCATCACCTCATAGTTTAATTTTCAACAGGTACATTATTGTTTCTAATTAATATTAAAATATACATTTAAACTTGTTTTCGAAACGCTCCCGCATTCTTTAATATTCAATTTCAGATCTGGAAACTCAGGAAGAAATTCACCAGGAAGTACAAATTCTGCTGTAACGGGTAATGGAGCTATTGTACCCATTCGATCAACCCATACAGCTCTAGTATGGGGTAGTATTAGAATAGGAAAATCGGATACAAAACAATTTACAATACGTAACACTAGTAATAATAAAATTAAACTTATTGCTAAAATTAAAGCAGACGACCAAAATTTTAAGGTATATTTGATTAAATAAAAAATAATAATAAACTTTATTAATGATAAATCTTAACTGTGGAAATGCAGTCATTAACATTTTACGTATATTTTTTAGTTTTTGAAAGATAGACACATAATGACAACTACAATAACATTATCTCTTCAAGGCATGGAGAGTAAAACTTTATTTGTTGTTTTTACCCCTAATTATCCACGAGCATCTGCAGCAAAAATAATTTTTTCACATTACAGCGCTGTAAAAGAAACTCGTGAAATTACAGGCGTTGTAAAAACGGTAAGTTAAAGTACTAATTTTAATTACGGAAACTGGAAAATTAAATAATATTATGAATAATACTAGGTACAATTATATGGATATGGTGGATACGGAAAAATTAATATATCAGAAGCTGTTAAAGATACTAGTGGACAAATGTGGCTCTCTCTTGGTAAAGTAAATTCAGAAGGAATTCTGTATGCAAAAATTAGATTGCACAATACTGGAGATCTAACATGTTTTGCCAAAATGAAACTTACTCCAAAAGGTACTTCTAATTTATTAAAAAATTAAATTCTGTTAAATATTTAGTTAAAGAAATCAATTATTTAAAAATAACTAACAAATTATTCTCTTCAGCTTTGTACCCATCTGTAGCATTGAACTGGAATATAGAACCTAGAGAATTATTAATAACACCAAATGAAACTCAGTGGATTTCGTTAGAATTTCGTCCACGAAAAGATGATCTTGCAACAATACATCAAATTGGTATAATTCATGTTGGAACATTAAAAATTATTCACGGCGATGAACCAACTAGATTACGAATAAGAAGGTATAGCTATTTTAAATATTATTTTGAATTCTACTGGTACTTACAAAATTTAAAAAAATAAACACGTTCAAACATCAAGAATTTGAAAGATGTAATAATTTTTTCTACCATGTTTAATATTTGTTATTCAAAGATATATTTTTGACATTTTATATATAAAAATATTTATATTACTCAGTTTTATCAATATATCGATACTAATAATATTAAATTTTTTAATGTTTTAATATTTTAATATTCAGATTGTACAATAAACTGAAAGATAGTGGCCAGTTGAGTGATAAAATGGATGAGCAAGAGGATGAATTTAAAGAAGTAATCCAGCGAATATCTAAAGCTTTTCCTGGTGAAACTTTTACAAAAGATTTAAAATTGATTGGTGATTCAGTGGTAAGACATAATACATTCATTTCTATGGTATTATTAGTATCATATTACTATTAAAAAAAAAAAAAAAAAATTTTAGCAAAATCTTGGGGATTTATGCAAAGGAATCACTCAAAATGAAGTAAAACTAACAGTAGAGGTTCATCCAGATGAAACTATTTCCATGCTCCAAGATAATATGGATGATTCACAAATATTTTATTCATTATGTAGTGATCATGATGAATCTCATTTTGGTGGTGAAAGTTTTATGCCTGCTGATTAGGTTTTTAAATAAGTGCCTTACCAACAAATTTTAACAAATTTATCAAATTCTTGCCATCTCTTAGATGTGCTCGAAGCACAAAGATGAAATTGTACAAATGATTTATTGCATGATTGCCTTAGACTTGTATAGGAACATAAATTTTTATTATTTTATATATACATTTTAACAAGTTTTAATATTATTGATAATGTAAATCGAATTTTATATCTTAATATAATAACAGTATTAGTGTAAAGTATTTGATATTTTTAATAAACAATTTCATGAAAGAGCAATGATTTTTTCATTCAATTTTGATGTAATATTAAATTCAGCCCGATGTTTGATTGCCAATGTTTGTATAATTCTAACCATATTGTGTGTGTCATCAATGCCACAATGTAGTCTACCTTGCAGGGTCATTTTTAAATGTTGTAACATATCATTCATACTACGTGGGTAGTATTTTGTTGCTGCACAACAGATTGTTTTCAAATTAATCCATTCTTCCATATTACTTGGCACTTTAATGTTATCAAGTTCGCATTGATTTGGAAGCATTACTCGCAAATCCCAATCACCACAAGTCACAAAAGCACTTTTGTCTTTTTCCTCAAAATACTGCCTTTCCTGTACCCACTCACAAAATTCTGAAAACACTTCTGGAAAATACGGTTCATTTTCTACAGTTTCTTGCATTATTCCTGTTAGTTCTGTACAAAAATGGGATATCTGTGGATGTACTCTGGGTTTGATGAACTTATGGAAAACATCTTTTACTTCCCAGTCTTGCGTTGACAATACAATACAAGGGAATTCAATGATTTCTTGAGGCTTTAGAATGGTATCTTTTATACAAGTCGCTTCAAAGTCTAAAACTAGCAAATTTTGAAACGGTTTTTTTATTTCATTTATCCGTTTAGGTAATTTCCTAGTCAGTCCCATAAGAGCTCGATGCGCCATAATAAAGACAATACTGAAAAAAGGTTAGATTCTTCATTAAATCATATGGACACTTTGTCGGTATATTTCTTATATACTTATTAGATTATCTTTCCACGTGTTTGAGTAATAACATTGAATTTGATATTGCAATGATGCGTTTCATTTGATTGTCGCGTCTAATAAAGCTATAGACACTTATCGCATTTTGAACTTTGACTATTATGCTCTATTTTTAGCCATCTTTGTTATTTTATACAAAATACGCGGGAATATTTGAGTATATAAGTATACTACATAAACTTCCTTCAACAAATAATAGACCTCTTTGACGTTAACTTCATTAATTAACAAGATATTTAATTCGAATTAACCTTTGTTTGAATATTAATACGCATAATACCGACATTTCAATTCTTTTAAAATATTTCGAAAAAACGACCTTAATATACGTAAAAACGTGAGATAACAAAAGTGGATCTAGCTACTTACCCACCCCAATTCACAAACAATATTTCCAAGACAAGCAACAATAGATAACAATCTTCAAAATTAATTGTAAATATAAGCGCAGCCACTACCCAATAATAGTCAGGCACTCTGGCAACATCGCTACCGCTGTAGCAGAAAGCTACCGGTGCAGACGGCGCACCGTGCGCGCGCTACGATCATCCCCTCAAAAAAAAGCACGAGGAACCCGGCAAATGGAAACCACCTAAGATCCTAAATACACACACGTCGGTTGGCCGCGCACAGTTTATTTTCCCGCTAATATCACCGTCGTTACCGAGGTATAATACCACCTCAGCGCTCACAGACTTTAACAACAATCTACATCGAGATCCACAGGTTAATTTCGTCCTCTGCTGCGCGCGGATCGATATCTACACACCCGTCGTCGTCGTCGTCGTGCGGTGTGTTTCTATGACGTAACGTTTTCACGCTGCCTCTCTGTCTTCGCTTTGCAGGAAAAATGGCTGGTACGGTGTGGACCGAGGACGAAGTCGGACGGAAGTGGGACCGCTGCTTCGCAGACGCAGTGTTTAAATTAGGTAATTTATAATGTCGTTTGTTTATTGAGGAGTTTTTGAGAGAGACACAGGGAGTGCGAGTCGCTGAATCGCCATTAAATCGACTGTTATTTTGACATCTTTCAGGCGGTGGCATTTTCCTTGGATCTGTGGTATCGCTGCTTTTCTTCAGGAGTAAGTAACCATTTGCCGCATCATTGAGCTTTTTTTCGTGCTTGAGAGGTGGTTGTAAGGGTATAACGTAGTTGAATATTGCTTTGTTGATGACCAGTGAAATCTAACCTCAATTCGTCACCTTCAGGTTAACAGCTGATTCTTCAGTGTTGACACTTTGTGGAAATAAATTGTCTAACGAAAAAGTGAATGAAAATTGAATAATGTACATAAGTTATTGCTTCAAAGCACTTCTAGAAGAAATTTTTAATCATTTTAGGTTCATTTCCTCTAATAAAATAATATTTTAAAAAATTTGGAGCATTTTACAAATAAGTATGGTCACACAATCCAATTTGATATGAAAGTATTTATATTAAGTCTGCTTGTATTGGTAAAATATTCTTTAATGTTATAAATTCGTAAATAACTTTGTCTATTTTAATTAATATACATATACTTGCTATTTACAACTAATTTTCATATCTTTAATTAAGTCTAATATACTATCTGTGGTAATACTTTATCATTGATAGATTGATATCTCAAAGTAATCTATAGCATAATCATAAGGTCAAATGCAAATTATACATGTTTAATGAAAATAATTCAATTTATATTTCATATAATAAGATAAATGTACTAAAAATGTTTTTGGAGTATTTTTTGACAATGAGTGTTTTGATTTTGTATCTAATAATAAATCTATTGTATCTATAGATTCCTTTAATTGAAGGTCTAAACAATGACAAAAATGATATTGTTAAAAGTTGAGTTGTGACCTGAACTAAATCAAATGTATACCTTTACAGGAAAATGGCCCGTAGTAGTTGGAGCAGGTTTTGGATTAGGTTTGGCATATTCAAACTGTGAAAAAGACATAAATGCCACAATCACACAGAAAAAATTGCCAAGCAGTAAGCCATCCGATAAGCCTGCTAAGTAATAAGTAAAATCAAGGTACTTCGTTAACTCAAGATTACTAGTTGAATTTGTATTTATGATGGCACAAGAGTCGTCACTGTAAAAAAAAAAAGCAGAAATTATCACAGTGTACATACATAATTTTAAAACATCATAAGATGTAACTTGAAACAAGCGAATAAAATCAATTTCTTTTAAACGTTATCACAATCAGTGAAACTCAAAAATTTATTTCGAACATCACGTACACGTAGCTGACAAGAATATAATGCGCCCATTCACGCTGACAGCGCGACTTATGAAAGATTCTTTGAGTGGGAAAAACAAGTCGCGGATGCCGATGGTATTAACTAGCCCGATAATAATTTTAAATAGGGACAGTTTATGCGTCTCTTTAACGAGAGCTTCCTGCTATATCTAAAGGGACGAACGTTTTGCGCACGTCCATTATTAAGAGGGAGCCGAAATCGGGGAAAGTCGTGACGCACTGTTTTTTTATTGCTTAATGCGCCATTTATGGCACTATACGCTGACAGTTTGATTAAGTGGAAAATTGTGCTTGCGGAAAAGACCTTCTTCGATGTAATCGGCATCGCATAATAAAATATGCAATTCCCAATCCATATACGCACCTATAAATATAATTTATTCTTCCAGCTTCATTAAAAATAAATGAAAAATTATACGTAAAAAATTCATAAATCCAAGCTACAACAAAACATATTCTCCAACAAATGAAAAATTGAATCCATTAAAACAGCAACACCTGCAATGAAAAGACCAAAAAAAAACAACAGAAAAATTCCCAACATTCATTATTCATATCAGCTAATCGTTTTCCACACTCGAAATCCGCATACTCTCAAGCCTCTCCTGCAAATCCTCGCGGAAGAATTCCATTGAGAGATCTAATCAACCCACTCCTGCAATTTTCTCGCGAACCCATCACACACACACACGCACACATATAACAGACAAATGCGGACGTACCGATCGAGCATATATTCAGCAACGAGCACAAAAACTCTTCGCTCAGTAGATAAGCTAGCCATCTTTTTTAATTATCTGAATCCGCGCGCGCGCATGTCGACCGCGCAGAGTATTACAATGTCGCCATAAGTGTGCGAGCGCGCGCGCGCCGGTTAATCAGCCGCACTACTCTTACGTACACGCGTACATCGTATACGTAGGTGGGTATATGTATTACTCTATACTCTCAGGGTCGGTGGCTGCTCCGCTGCTGTTATACCACTCGCCTATCACGGAACGTGTGGAGAGCTAGCGTGTCAGTCGACGCAGCGTCGTTATCCGCAACATATGTGCGCTGCTCCGTTCTGAAATATTTTTTCTTTTTTTTTTTTTCTTTCGTTGCCTGTAATATATAAGTAGAATGGGTTTGGAGGATTACAAGGAACTGGTGGGTGGCTGTGCCATGGTCACCACTATGGGACATATGCTGACTGGAACGTGAGTATATATATATAATATGTAGTTTGTTTATAAGAAAGTCGATCGATTGAGCGGCATTGCTGTTGTGCTTCATTAAGCCTCGTGGCTTGCTTTTATTACTCGATATGATGGTTTTATAACGCATAGTATGTATTTTATGGATATGGGAGACTGATTTGATGTATATATATATATGTTTCTTCGTACAGACTGGTGTGCAAGGACATCTACAAGAAGGGAACGGCTAAAGGATTCGATCCCATGCCGTTTATCGGCGGTATTGGAATGTGAGTGCTCTGCATTTTCATTAATGAACGTTTCATCACTACACACATACACGCACACACATGTGTCTACACATTCATATACAATCGGCAATTTGATCACTTGATTAACCACTATGTTAAATTGCTCGTGCTTTTAAAATGATTTTTCATTATCTCTCTCTGTATATAGGTGCATCATCAATATGCAGTACGGCTTCCTCCTGAACGATCCCACAATGATAAATGTTAATGTATTTGGAGTAATTACCAACTTACTCTATATGGCTATTTACTATTTGTACTCGCCTGATAAGGTGCGCATTAATATTGCCTTACATAATTGCCTACCGATTTGACAAAAAGTATATATCGTCTATAAAGTAAAAAAATTTTTTCTCGTTTTTTATACAGTCAGAAGTTATGGGAACGGTGGGTAAGGCCACTTTATTCGTCTCGTTAGTTTTGGGATATGCCCAGGTGGAGCACAAGGATCTGATAGAATTCAGATACGGAGTACTCACGACTTTACTTATGTTCATTCTGATAGGGTCGCCACTGATAAATCTCGTAAGATATGCTTTTCCTAGATTTTCGCATGGATTTAGGTAATGAAAGGGTAATACTTATAACGAAGGATTTTGTAATTTTAGGGCGAGATTATCAGAACGAAGAGCACGGAAATCCTTCCATTCCCCCTGATCTTCATGGGAACCCTGGTATCATTCCAATGGCTACTCTATGGCCTCATCATAGACAATCCTTTCGTAATAGTAAGTATACTTTTTTTTGTTGTTGCTGTTATCTATACCTGTTTATACAACGGCTTTAAACCTAATTAGCTGAAATTGGATTTAACCCTGTGTTTATATTTTGCAGTTTCAGAACGGAGTTGGCTTTGCACTATCTCTAGCGCAATTATCTCTATTCGCAATATACCCGTCGACACCGACAGTCAAAGGTGGACAGTCGACTAAAAAAATAGATTAATTTCTAATTTTTTCGCTTTTTTTTTTAACAAAAAAAGTGTACTATTGACGCCAATCAAATAACGGCTAGTGAATAATACAATCGAGATTTTCGCTGTAAGAAGCATGAACAAAATCAATTACGCAGAAACGGTTTCTACGTCGGTACTTATGTCGAAAAATTAAATTCATTGTAGTCCATTTGGCAATTCAACGTATATATAGTGGCTGCCAGGAAAGTTATATACGTACAGTGCTGTTTTTAATTACGGTATGCGGTCC
>JAYJLV010000027.1:11252718-11270812 GCA_036873485.1 Torymus texanus | reverse complement strand
TGTGTAAAAAGTATTCATAAAGAGTCGATTTAGGCGAAAAGCATTGTACTGTAATTATAGCACGTTGTAACGTGAATGCCCTTGTATAATATATCAAAGTCAATTTCTCAACGAATACGTAATTGGTATGTAAAGACAAATATTTACACGCGTGTTATTATTTATAGAATTATTATTAAAGAAATTTGAATACGAAGTTCCTCAGTTTGTTGCCCTATATTTAATGTAATATTGATAATATTTGAGTTACTGAACGAAACAATCGAAGAACAAATTTTCCAAAGTCTATAGGAATACTTTTTACATGCACTGTACGTTCTCTCTAACTATTTTTATATTAAAAAAGAACGAAAGTGAACAAGTGCTGATAATAAATATGTTGTACATACATACATTGAATACTATTGTTAAGGCCGTGTAATAAGTAACATATGAAATATTGATTATCAAATATTTTTTATTATTTATTTAAACAAATTAAAGAAATAACATGGCCATAATAATTATACGAACGATGTATAAAGCATGTATGTTGACGAAGAGATGTAATTATATTTTTTAAATATTGTTTATATGCGCATTTAAAAAATTATATTATAAAGACAAACTGTTGATTTTAATAAAAAAAAATTATTTTAAAACTGTGTCTGATATTCCTTGACTTTTATTGCTGTCTCTAAATACAATTGGTTAATAGAAGACAATGTAGTACCTGAGGTAATTCCGTTATAATTACTTTGTGATTGAAATTAGCGTCGATTATGACAATTACCTTGACACGAATAACGGTTACTCTTATACAATAATTTGTTGCACCTTTTAAGGTAATAATAATTCTTACAGCAGGTATAAAAAATAAATGAGATATTTTTGTAAAATATTGATTACATTGCCTATTCTAATCATTATTTTAAAAAATATAAAGCAAATCATTTTTAAACACATTGACTTTTTTTTTAAAATTCAATACCTATAATACCAAATTAAAAAAACTACAATAAAAAATATACCGGAAGTTTAATGAACTCTAGTACACAAAAAAATGTCAATGTTTTTAAACGTTGATCCTTGAACCCGTTTGTAAAATAAAAAATATTCTCAATTAAGGTTTTCAATGTACGCGAATCACCTGTTCGTAAATATATTTCATATATAGGTATTCAACAGACAAACTTAATTGTATATGAAGGAAATAACGAAATGTATTTTAAATTCCTATGGTGGCGCTGGAAGCTGGAAGGAGACGAATAAGTTACGAGATGATATGCCTATACATGTCTGATGTGGCTACTGGCTACATATATGTGACATATATACAAACACACACAATGATACACATAACATAATGCAAGTTAAAACCAGTGAACCAACATCTTCGTTGCCAACAGCCAGCACCCTATAGTACAGTTTTCCCGCCATTTTTCTTTGTCTTTGAGATCAGAAGTTTGACCTAGTCATTTTCTTACGTTTTACGTGTTTTGTATTAAATATAAATCTTAAACAATGGTTAGCAACATAATGCCGTCGAAACGCGTTGCAGGACAACAATTAACTCAACATCTGAATAAGGAAATAGTTTTGCTGGGGCAGATAAAAAAGGTGAACAACTTGTGAAATGTGTTTTATAACCTTGTTTTAAAACTTTATTTGAAATTATTCCAAGAAGTACATTAAAATATCATTTTTTGTTTAAAAAAAACTTGTTTCCTTGTAGTGGAAATGTACATTTTTATTTAAAAGCTATTGTCTTTATGTTTAGTAATTATATCTTTTGTTATCCAAGTGATAAAGCTATCTCTATTACTGAAAAGAATACCTATGTATCAGTGATAACACTTTCTAAGTCGTATAAATAATTTTTGTATAAAAATAAATGTGCAATTAACGATGTTTACTAAGATAATCAATATATTGATATTGAATAAGAAAATTAATGGTAAAAACTTATTTAATTGTTACCATTAATTTTAAAAGGTTGCTTCAAATGGAAAAGGCGTAGAAATTCTCACACCTGACAATGTTTCTATCAATGTCAGTTTACCAGAACCAATTGAAGGTAACTGTGAAGGTTACTTAGAAGTCTTTGGAACTGCATTATCTAAATCTACAATTCAAGGCAAGACGTTCATGCATTTCCCACCAGAAATGTGTACTAATTTCGGTAATGCTTGTTTTTTTTATTATTTAAATATAGAAAACTTCATTGCAGTACAAAATATACATATTTTTATTTTTAGAATCTGACAAATACAATGCCTTCCTATCAACTCTTCATGTAATTGGAGATAAAAAATGGAAAATCAGTGCTGATGATGAACCTTATTGAATATTCAACTGTATAATCTAATTGTTTCATCTTAAATTTAATCAAAGTAAATAAGTTATACTGTATTTTCTTATAATTTCGGTATTTATATTACATAAATAAATTTTAAGTTATTTTGTATATTATTTTATGTATTTTTAGTAGGAACAGGTTTCTAATAATATAAACCATTTTTTCAAAAAAATCAAAATTTTTTATAATGTATTTTATACAATCCCTACACCTATTTTACAAGATGCATCTAAAGAGAAACATCGACATGTACACGAAGTCACTGGACATTCTGAATGTTGTCTAAAAAGAAAGGAATATTTGTTGTTTAATTTATACAATTATATAATTTCATGATGTTTTATATAAACTTACTGAAACCAATGTGTTATGTGATTAGCATGACCACCATGCCGGCATGTTTGACACCAAGTAAACCAATTACTGAACTCGGTTAATTTATTTTCTTCTTCATTTTTACTTGGTGCCCCAGAAGTTACTTGCAATCCACTTACAGTACCCATGTGCATAAGACATATAGCACAGCGAGGTAAAGGTTTTCGACAACTTGGACAAGCTGACATCTGTATTGAGAGTATATAAATATAAGTCACTCAAAAAATTAAACTTATAATAATTATTCAATGGTATGTTGAACAACCTTTAGTTTATTTGATGTGCTTCCCAGTCTTCCAAAAGGTCCCCTTGTTCTGCTTAACCCTTGCATAAATGCAGATATACTTTTTCCACAAAAATTACAAGAAATATACATTTGTTGTGCTGGTTTCTCATTTACTGATGCTCTCATAGCAATATCAAAATGAGCTCTTTGGTTCCACATTTTCCAAGCATCTAGAAGTCCTCGATAACTAAAGTGAAGAAAGAAAAAATGTTACTTTTTATAATAAACAAAATTTTCAGTAATATTTACCTTTCAATCCATATTTCAACTTGACTTTCCTGTAATAATTTGGATGATAAAGCTCTTATTGCAATGAGACTACAGCTCTGTACGTCTCCAGTAATTTCTAAATATCTGTTAAGTAACTGAATACCTTCCAGACTTGCTCCTAAAGAATATTTATTTTTCAAACATGCGTATTTTTTGATACAAAATAAAAAAACTTTTTTTAAATACCTGTAAGTAAGAATCCAGCTAGGTTCCCTTCGTCACATAATTTTTGAGTTAATTTTTTAAGATATTCATACAGTTTACTATCAGATAAAAACATCAATGCAAATGCTACTCTATCTTCTACAGCCATACCATTTTCATTCTGTGAAAGTTAAAGTCCAAATTTATGAAAAAATATTTTAATGTTGAATATAAATTATCTATTATTTATTTACTTACAAGCACACATTCATAAAAATCATTATCAGCTGTTAAGAAAGAAAATGTTGCTCGAAGATAAGGGTCCGATAACTGAGATCTTGATTTTAAACACAATTCTCGCCACATACTATTTTTATCCTCTGAAAATCCAGATAGTGCCATTGCAACAATATTTAAATTTGTTGACAATGCCATTTTACTGGCGCCTCTATTTAAAATTTCTATGGCCTGCCGTAAACATAAATTAAAAACAGATATTGCTGTTGCTCTAGGATATGCTCCTTCTCTTTCTAGTCTTTCTAAAAATAAATTATTGTAAGGAGCATTTGTATCTTTTTCAAATCGCCAGCCACATAATTGTAAAGCTTTATCACGATCTGGAGATCTATAAGATATTATATGTCAGTAAAAGTTAAAAAAATTATTTTGAATGAAAATTCTATCATTTATACCTATATGTTTTGGCAGTGTGATTAGAACCAATATCCGTCCAGGGTCTATGTACAATTTCAGACTTCATAAAACTGTTGTTAGAGTTTTGTCCATCTAATTTTAAAACCGTTCTATACAAGAAGTATATTGTAATCATTAAAATTATCTTTTTTTTTTAAATTATAGGAAAAAAATTAAAAACAGCTATTTACCTTACACCAGGGTGTTTATTGTCTGGGCTAGGTATTGTTCCATCTTCAACTAAAGAACGACTAAGATACAACCATTGCCATAGATTTTTCAATGTTTCATCTTCAGCAAGTTCTCCATTTTGAGATAACTCTGGCTGTTTTAGAATAACATAACATGTAATAAATTTAATCTTAAAAATCTTTAACTCTAAAAATTTACTTGTAACTTACTTGTAAACCATATTCTGCCATTGCTCTGCTTTTTGTCAATATTGAAATATCACCCGCAGCTTTATAAATATTATCATTACTACAGATATATTTGAAAGACTTGGAAGCATGATTCCATACTAGATGAGATCTGGTTGACCAATTTAATGTAATTCTTTCATAGACAGTGTAATCAGTCAAACCTAAATTGAAATTGTGTGTTGAATAATGAATATAAATATAATTATTAATATATTATTTACCTTGTTGAGATACTGCTAGTAATCTATTTACATGTGTTGGATGCCAGGCAAAACTAGTAGGATTTGACCATTGTGGAGCTATTGTCCTTTCTAAAGCTCCTGGTTCAGTATCTTCCCCACCACCACCATAATGTTGAATGTCATGGAGAAATAATGAACCTAAATAAAATTTATAATAAAATAAAAAGTTTTTGAATATTTATTTATGTTATTTATTGAATTTACCTGAATCTTTTTGCAGTGAACCTAATAAATTGTGTCTTGTGGGACACCATAAAACTTTTGTTACTTGTCGAGCTTGAGATAAAGTAAGAACAGGCTTTTCAAAATAACGCGTATCCCAAATTGTAATTTGATTTTCTACATGTGATATCAAGTGAAAATCATTATGAGGATTTACAGCTAAACTGTACACAGCTTTAGTAGGTGTACTGTTTACTATTTTTACAGAGTCTGAAAATATTTTTTATTATATTTTAAGTACAAGTATGTAAAACATAATATATTTTAAGAACAATTTTACCTCTGAAATCAATAATTTTTAGTTGCTTATTATTAACTCCAGCAACCAAACACTTAGGTTCATTATTGAACCAAGCAAGAGAGTGTATTGTTTCGGAAACTCCAGCTTCAGCTAATGGCCTTATGGATTCAGCTTGACTAGCATTATAATGATGTGTACGTTCAGCACTTGATGGGCTTTTTTGAATATCCCATAAGAGCAGTGATTGATCTGTGCGATATTTATCCAATCCAGAGACTAATAAATTGGAATCTGCTGGATTCCATGCAACTACATTACACTGTCTAGCATGCTTAGGAACTAAAAACAATTACTCAAATTATTAAAGATAAATTTATTTTTACACACAATAAGTTCTGTCAAATAATCAACGATAATATACCAAGCTCTTTTCCTGTTAAACCTATTGAATCAAAAGTAGTTGGACCAAACGTAGTTAAAACTACTTTTCCATTTGCTTGCCCAACAGCCAATAAGACATCGGGTTCTGGATGGGGATAGACATCTATACACTTAACATATTGATGATTTGTATTTGTCGCAAGAAGATGCGCAACAGTTGTTTCTGAAACTTTGATACCTATAAAAATAATAAGTAATTGTGTCACATGTTCACATACTGTTAAAATAAAATGCTTAATTTGGATAATATCTTACATGATGGTCTAACTGTATCCTTGATTTGTGCTATTTCGTAGAGGCATATTTCAGTTCCCCAAGTAATAAATTTATTTGAATGCACTGGGGACCACTGCACCTCCAATTTAGCACTATTCATGTTTGTTTACAAATTTGAAATTGCTTTGTGTATATCAGAAAAACCTTATGTCTCATTATTTATAATTTATTTTTTCATAATATAACTTGAAAACTTAATTAAAAAATCCATGTTTTATAAAAAATAAATAAATATTTGATTATCAGAACTTCTCTATGCACTTATCTTTATTTACTATAAACATTGCGAATGCAACGCCGCGGTCGGTAATCGGACAGAAGAGTAACTAAAACGTAGATTTTGGATCGCACTGCTCGATCGGTAAAAATAATTTAAAAATGAACCGTAAGTTCGGAATCAATTAATCCAATTATAGCAAAATTTAAAAATCATGCATTAATTATACCTTATAATTATGTTAAAAAATTGCTTTACATGTTGTATTTTCTAATTAAAATTGAAGTCTTTTGAGAACAGATTTTAAATCACTATACCCGTTTATGAGACAATCCATTTAATTACTACATATATTGGAAAATTAATGATATTATTAAAAATATTATAATCTAATCAACGACAAAGCTCGTGGGACAGGAAAATTTTTGTAAATAATAGCTCATTAGAAGCACGATATCATTAATTTCCACAGGTTTTGGAAGATTCCTTATATTGAAAACAATAATTTTAAATTACGTGAGTATTTTAAAAAAAACTCCTAAAATCCAGAATGGTCGAATATGTCATCATCTTTGAAAACGTTTTAATTGGGATAAAGATATGTAAAACGCTCAATTCATTATTCTAAAGACTTTTATTAAACGAAACAATAATTTATTTATTCGTTGACACCTATATATATACATACATACCTATAAAAAACTGGGAAGTCTCGCGACATTTGTCTAATTTAAGCATATTTTACGGAATGACTTTTTAAAGACTTATTAATAAGTGTAGAAAGAAAAAGAAAAATGGTCTCTACGTGACTGCTATATAATGCCTGCGTAGAGATTATTTATATATAAAACACATATATTTTATATATACTACCTTATATCAATTTTCATAGTCTCTATTGCATATTACTGATATTCCTTTTTTATATTAGTACAAAGTAATGATTAATAACTGTATTTTGTATTTATAAACTACATTTTATGAATTAATTATTCTTACATAATATATACAACGTGTCCCATTTTAATCGCCCCATCCCAGAAACTGGCAGAAGATATGCACTCAAAGAAAAAAATGACCACGACAAAAGTTTTAGTGTACAAACGGGGTATAACCTAATGGTACCAATGACCTTCACCTTGACCGCGATTTTCAAAGTTGCAAGGTCAAAGTGATTTTTTAAATGAACCCCTTACTATTGACCCCGGAAATGGAAAAAGCTTTCAGCAAATTCGTTTATTATTTCAGAATACGATATCTTCCTCAATAGATCGCTTTCAATACTCATAATAAAAAGACTATTGAGCCGATATAGTCCGGCACTGCTGAGATGTGTAGCCTCATATGGGGTTAAAATTGTTCCCCTGGAGTCAATTAAGGGTAAAAATCTCAAAGGGATCATGCTTGGGGTCATTTAGGATCACATACAAAAATTAATATGATCCCAAATGACTCCAAGCATAATCCCTTTGACATGTTTACCCTTAATTGACCCCATGTGAGGGTACATATCTAAACGTAAAATTTTCCGCTCTTTCCATTTCCGGGGATAAAAATAGGAGTTTCCATTTAGAAAAATCACTTTGACCTTAAAATAACCTTCAAAATCGCGTTCAAGGTCAAGGTCGTTGGTACCCTTTGAAGCATAAAACTTTCGTCTTATTGTTAGTCATGTTTTTCTGTGAGTATACATCTTCTGCTAGTTTCTGAGGTGGGGCGATTAAAATATGACACGTTGTATGTATACAAATAGATCCCTAACAACAAAATTGAGATGTTTTTTTTATTGCTTTCTCTGTGTATTTCTGAACATTTCAATAGATTTCTGTATTTTGTTATTTTCATTTTTTATTTAATTTTCGATCTGAATTTAGAACATTTGAAAAATAAACAAAAGTGAACTAAAATAAAGCACAAAAAGCAGATGTTAAAAAAAAAAAGAAAATAATAAAAATGCAAATTATAAAATCAAAACTAGTTCACTAATTTTGTCATAGCGTATTTCTATTTTCTGTAGTTTTGTGCATGCTTATCTTTTTGTAATTTTTCACTCTTATCTATCCATACATATTAGTTCATTATTTTGTCAACCTTTATTTTTATTCTTTTTTTTCTGCATATTTTAGTTTTTCTTTATTCCAAATATTTTAATTTGGATTTTCACTTTTCATCACTAATACAAGAACATAATTTTAATGGAAATTATATAATAGTTATATTACAAAAATATTTATTGTATAAGATAAAACAAATCAAATAAACGGTAAATAATTATTCAATTATCTTATCTAATCATGTCCAATTAGGCTTAAAAAAAGTAAATGAAGTTAAATTAAATTAATTCAGTAAATTTGTATGGTCTTAATAATGGATCTCTGATCACTATATATAAATCCAAACATTTATATTTAAATTTCTACATGATAACCATAGTAATTTTTGCTCGATCGGTAATTATACTTAATAACAGTTACCGAAACAGGTTTCCGTACCCTTCCTACGATACATAACAAATATAAAATAACCGACAAAAAACTGGTGATTTCCAGCAACTGCCATCGCAGTTCTCAATTGCGAGTCGCGGCTTATGTAAATAAGATACACCTAGATGCTCCAATTATCGGAGTATAGTGTCTCTAATACAACATCTTTCTACGCAGTTCACCCGCATCTCGAAGAGCAAGTAGGGAAACTCGAAAAAAAAAATGATTTATAATTGCACGTGAAGTGCAGACGCAGGTACTTATTTCTCGAAGTAGATAATAAAGAGAACAGGTCAGACGTGTACTATATATTATCTGTGGTCCTCTACTTCCTGGCTGTCATTCTTTTTAATGTTGAATTTGTTTTTCCGTTTTTTTTCATAATTTTTATTTTACATTTGTTGTAATGATAAATTAGAGCATTTTCTGATAAAACATGCATCTTGTAATTTAATGTAATGGCGAAAAATGATTAATGAATAATTAGACTACTTGCTGACAACAAAGGCAACACTATGCATATGCAAAAAAAAGCTCTCGTCATTAAGTTTTTCTAGGTATAACCGTTTATTCCAATGATATAAATGACACTTCATTAACATTGTAAAAAATTCATCTTTATTATTAGATAACAGATTATTCTTGAATTTTTATTTTCACCTTAATTTTTATCTACATGATAATTAAATCGTTCAAAAACATATTTTTTCCACTTTATCTTAGTAAAATAAAGATTATTTCTACTTATATTTGTATTATAAATAACTCAAACGATCGATTAACTTTCTTGGACACAAGTTCAACTTATAAATAAAAATAAATAAGCACCGGATCTTCTTCTCCTGACTAAAAAAATATATATTTAACATTTTTTAGCATTTTTACCGTGAACTTATTTTTCTCTATGAAAAATAAGTTTATATAATCTTAGTACGCGCAACTCTAAGCGTTTAAAGACAGAATTTATTGATTTTAAATTTTCATCGACTTTTCACGAAACCCCCGCCGAGCAATCGCTGCATTATGCAGGATGTTTTTATACAAGCGCGCGCACGCATCAACAGCAGCACTCCCTTCTCTTACATACGCTCAATTTCAATATTTTACCATATAAAACATATACACGTGAGAGCAGCTATATACTCAAATGCACATGCGTGTAAGTACAGAGTCCACGAGATTTGCGGATTGCTCGAGAAACCGAGCATCGATATCGATGAAGCTGATGATGAGAGTGAGAGAGGAGCGAATGAATTCAGATAAGCAGACGCGGAGAGATGATGAAGGAAAAAAAATACAAGGTCGATTGACCTCTCTGTGCGTGTTTCCGCTCTCAAATAAGAGTGAGATTGTGGATTTTTAAAAACTTACATCTCGCGCTGCTCGAAAAGTTATAAATAAATTGGTTTATCGCGATGCGCATCGGATGTATAATGCGAATAAATAGTAATAATACGACTTAATTATCTATGTTGATCCTTTTTCTCCTTTACGATTAATGATAGCCTATTATCGTGTATATCGCAGTAATATTAATTTGCTTGAGGTTCGATAATATAATTCTTATTAGCACTTTAAATATTTATATAACATCTTTCATTGAGATTACCATCGCCAAGAAAGTTATATACTTATCACTTTTTGATATTGCATTGCCACTTTATAAATATTTATTTAACTGATAGTCTTATAGGTTTATTATTATCAATTTTCCTGAATGAAATTTCATTTTATATATGTATACTTTCCACATGTGCTTTCTGGCAGAGAAATAACTGTAATATAGAGAAGAATAGTTCATCTAAAATTTATTCGGAGAAATCATTTAACGTGGGTTAGCACAACTATGTACGTTGAGTAACGTGCAAATACAACTGGAAGATGAAACACTTAAATTTCAAAATGTTATAAAATAAAAAAGATTAACTGTTATAAAGTTTACAGTAAACAAGAAATTTTTAAACCTTAAAGTTTTTTAATTGCATTCTTAAAGATGGTACAAACAACCTTTCATTCATAAAATAATCTGAATTTTACAAAGTACTTGATAGCACAAACAAATTTTCTATGTGTTTCAACAATTTTGTTTAACAATTTTTACCATTTTTTATGGCAAAATATCTCCAAATTTTGATTCTATTATTATGATATTTTTGAAATCACCCTTTTATTGTCGGTGCTTCAGTGCCCCGTGCTCCGGTTTGCAGTTTTGGTCAATTCTTAATTTTGTTATAATTTAAACCATTAAATAAATAATGGAAACATTTTAAATTGAGAGTAAAAATTTTAAGGTTTTTTATAACAAAATAATGAATTTCTGATATATTGTAATAAAATATTAAAAAATAGTTTTTTCTTATATCAGTTAATGTCGAATGTCGATGTCAAGTTGCAGTTTGCAGTAGCTCAAAAAGGAAAATCATCAGCATAAGTACAGTACAAAGAAATGCTCACGAAAACTAAAGCGTCTAACGCTTTATCGCTACAATAGGCTAATGATAAGTTTTCACGCCTGGGGGTCCCAAGACCGACTTTTAAACAAAACGTTGATGACTTTAAGCTACCACTAATCGAGCCAGCACTCACTCCACCACATATTCGTTGAAATAAATGTTAAAAGCCGTCAGTTGACTTATCAGCGATTACAGAACGACCTATGCATGCCTACGAAAATATGAACGCTTATTATATGATTGAGCATACTACTGTACACGAGACGTATATTGAACGACTTATCTCGTTGCAAATTATGTCATATTTCACTGTTCAAAATTCAGCTTATGCATAATGGACTTGTATTTGTTAAATATAATTTATAAGGAATACGAAGTTTTATCGGATTTATATGTGAAAGCACATGCTTTCATATATTTGTTCGAAATTGTACATATTTAATGAAAAAGTTTGTCTATTATGAGATTTGCTAATTTGCGTTTATTGCAATTCTATTGAGTTACTGTTCGCGGCTTTTTAAAATGCTTATCAGAGAAAATCTGTATGTCATCAGAGAAAATCTACTTTGCAATGTAAAATTTTATAATTACAGATAAGTCGTAATTGTAAGATTTCGGAGGAGAAACCCAGAAAAAGTGGATCACAAAAATGTGTACAATTAGAAAAATCATACCCGACACAATCTTTTAAATAAAATGCAAAAAAAAAGATAAAAAGTTAATCATAAAGAGTAAAAAACATGAATTCTAATTCCTTTTTACCTATTAAATGTACAGAAATATTTTTTAAAATAAGCATCGATTTTATAATGTTAATTATATATATATTTGTTTTGCTATAATTGATATTTCAACGTTGATACAAAGGGGTGCAAAAATTTCTCGGGTATAGCTGTGAAATATAAGTTTAAACAGAGATTGCAATTGTAAAAAAAGCAAAAATTAATAATTAAAAAAGTCAGTATTATTGTTATCAGTATTGCAATCTCTCACTCTTTAATCATTTTCTGCTATAGTAGTGAATTAGTTTACGTTATTAGAAGTGGTTGGAATCCTCATCAACTTTCATTACCAAAAGTCATATTTCAAAATGATTTTTAAATTTTATTTTTTTTTTAAATATTGAAAATTTGATTCAGCAGACACATTATCAGATTGTAAATTCATACAATTAAAAATTCAACGATATCATGCTATGATAATGGTGATTCATATATAAAGCACATGATGAATGAATAATTAACTAATTTAGAAAATAAAGACACGTTTTTTCAGAGTTTTATGATAATTATTTTATTGCGCGAATTTTTGGATACCTACCATTTTTTATCTATTATCCTTGAATATTTTATGTATTTCATTTTGCTTGGTTTATTATCCTTCGTACAAGGTTTATTTAAAATTATAATTATGAATTTCATCGCTGAATACACGTTATTTGGAATTATACCATTTTTTTTCTAACTCTTGAAAAATTCATCCTTTAAACAAGTTTCACTAAATACTCGATGTTTATTAGAAGATCTGGAAATTCCCAGAACTGATTGGTATAACTGAATGTTTGAAAAATTACATCAGATGTACCTTATAGGTTCCACATTTACCGAATGCGCGGAAATTTTTTTCATCAGTCTACGTACCTTTCATCATGCTGTTTTGACAGCTGCTTTTGTGTACATGAGTTCTAGAGATGTGTCATTAAAAAATTAATGTAACTGTTTATTTATTAAAATTTATTAATTAGAATCAATATATTTCCTGTGACACATAACGGTTTTCACAACGTCGAGTTAAGTTAGAATTTGCTTTTAATCGATAAAACCTTACATTTGTACAACAGATCCTATGATTATTTAACGTAACAAACGTAATTTCACCTCTGCATCAAGATAAAATCAAGGAATTAACGTATTGTTGTTATCTCTCGATTATCACGCAGATCATGGAACCAAAAATAATTTATCAAACATCTTTAAATGTTTCAATTAGTTATCATCTAAAAATAATTTGAATCGAAACTAACCATCTAAAATACATACGATTAGAAACATTCAATTAAATATTATATGTCTTCTAAACGTCTTATACCAAGAAGTACAGTGGAACACATACTTCTTTTTATCTGACCTCTTTTGTTTAATTGTAATCTAATCATTAAAGCCAAATAATACTACGACTACGGTGAATGTCATGCTATTGAAAAAGTCACCTTGAACACGAATTTTCGATATGACGTTGACAGGATGATTGCCATACTTTGCTATAAGTGTATTGGCACGTATGTTTTCCCTTCTCGAGAAACCACTGGTATTTGTTCACCTGCTACCCCCATAATTCTGTTTCGATCGATAACGATTCTTATTGTTACGTCTCTGGGTATTTCGATATTTCTTAATAACATTGTCACCGACTGTGTTATCTACATTCACAATCATTGGTTGATCAAACAAAATCTCACGCAAGGGTTCATACAGCTGCTACCTGCAAGCTTTTCTATTGAAAGCGTTTTGTATACTGAACGCCGGTTTCTTCCATGTGGCTCGAAAATTCTTCCGTATAATATTGGTAGAATACAACTGTAGACATGTATACGAACCTGTGTGTGTGTGTGTGTGTGTGTGTGTGTGTGTATTAATCCTTGCTGCGAATGATATTATTATTGTAACTGGAGCGTAAACTTCGATGCGGAGCTTGTGAGCTTTCGAGCATTTTTGAGAGAGGTTCGCTCAGAAAAGTTATAATTTGTTTAGGAAATTCTTTTTTGTTATTAAGGGAGAATATTCAGATACAATGAGCCATTCTAATTTACGTGTGAAAGTGAAGATACGAATGTGCGGGAGGAATCGGTGTTAAAATGCGCATCAGAAAATGATGTTAATAAATCAAACCTTAAGAGACTGTAAATTTTTGAAGACTTTTACGTACATTGATCTGTCAAATTGACGTCAGTCCCAGAAATAAGTTTTTCCTTCTTTTTTTCTTTACTGGTCGTTGATGTTAAAGACTGCGGAATTACATAAAGTCTTATCAGATCTGTTTGTTAAATGTAAAACTATATTGTTATTAGTTTTACATATATAAAATAGTATAGATAAAAATTCCAAACTAATTTTGTGAATTATTAAAACAAAGATTTTTGCATAGCCGTTTTCTCTTGAACATGATGCGTTATAGTTGCATTGACTTAGATTATAGTTTTTACTATCGGAAAATATATGTGTACACTTTCATGTTTACTTGGAATTCTCCATAAAGCAAGTTTTGTTGTATAAAATTAGCATGGAACTTGAGTTAATTAAATATTCAACTAGGATATTTAAATATTTACTTATCCAGGCCATTGAACTGTTTTAACTTCTTCATTCTCATTGCAGGGGTCAATTTGTTCTATCTTCTGATTAAAAATCAAACAAACACATTAATTTGTTTATTTACAATTCTTATATATAGGGATAACTTCCGTTGATTTTATAGAAAGAAAATAAAATGAAATAATTTAAAATTGGTAATTTGAGTTTAAATTACTAATGAATGCATTATTACAAATGAAATAAAAAAGGTACCATAAACAATGAGAGTGAACCTGAACTTTTTTTACCCCATGCATAAAGCTTACGAGGAAATCTCAATTGAAAAAAAGTCAACAAAAAAAGAACCTATTTGAAAATTCCAAGGTCATCGATAAAAAAACTTCTCCATTGAGGAAGTAATTTTTTATTAAGAATCAAGACAAATATTTTATCTTTTGCTTATAGGACCAATCAATTGCAGATATTAAAGTATAGTTAACTTGACAAGTATATTGCACGAGAAATAATTAAGTTGAAGGAAACTAGGTTCTCATCCATTTTACTACTACTATACCGACTTATTAAATTAATCTTGAACATTAGCAACACCAAGGAATATTTCATCATCGAGTCTGCGCCTTTTTTCCCCCGATTTTAAGAAAAAAACCGATGGAATACCAATAATACGAATCGGAGCATATATATATACAAGTAGAAGGCTGTGCGTAAACGTAGGTGTGCTGCTACGGCTGCTATGCAGAGATTCACACATCGCGGGTATACTTAATAATAGAACTCTGAAGAAGTGACTCAAAAAGCTCTCTTTATTGATGACTATGCACTCGTACGCGCGCACGCGGGCGCGATGCAGCAAACATTGTAATCTAATTCAACGATGCTGACGGTGATTTATTGGATCGACGAAAGCAAAACATACGTGGGAAACTTACCTGTGCTCTGACATACACACACACACATACACAAATGCTTATCAAAGATGGGCCCAATCATCTCTAGGTAAGATGGAAATTTTTCCCACCGTGATGAATGAATTACCAGAACACATATATATTGCTCTGATTAAACAATCAATAATTTTTGCGACACCTCGCACAGACTGGAAAAAGAGTCTCAGGTGTAGTACATTATGATGTTGAGGAAATCGGTCTGGTTTCGACTGCTGTCTAAGCAGATATATCTGGGTCTTGTTTGGTTTTAGGACTCGCGAACAAAATATGATGCGTTGTATAATAACTTGACGTACTTAACTCGATTTTTATATATGAGAATTTTATTGCATGAAAAATAATACATAGATTTGAGCTTTATTATAGATATGTCGACGTGTTTTTTTTTTTTTTTTTATTATGTTTGGAAATGAAATTGGGCAATGATAGGATGTGCTGTGTTCAAGGTAGCGTACAAAAACATGCTTATTTGCTCTACGTTTTAAAGGTAGAACGGCAAATTTTCATTGTTTGGATGGGAATCCATCGATTTGTAGGAAAAAGGTGTTATCAACAGTTAATCAAATATTTTGAACAATGTACTTCGACGTCACACCATACCGGTTTTTTTTTTCATAAACGAACACGTCTACATATGCTGGTGATATTCAAATTTTATTGAATATGTACAGAATAAGTTTTTACGTTAATCGTTTAATGATTTTTTATTTCATACAAAATTTTTTTCTTCAATTACGTTAACAAAGTGTTAATCTTACTATCGGGTGTAATTCATGTGTAAAATCGTTTCCGGCGTTTGGAGTAGGTGTGTACACAAAATTAAAAATATCAAAACTAAAACTTTTCCATAATTTTCTTTAACTGAGGGACGAGTACGTTACTCGTACGGTGCTGATGTGCGTAAATTTTATTTCGGTTAATTAAGGGGAATCCGATTGAGCAGAAAATTGATAAGAGATATCAAATAAACAATGTGCCTGCACATGCAGGTATACACACACACACATATATATATATATATCGACGAGGCAAATTCAGTTATTATCATTATGAATAATCGTGAAAACCGAGCAACTCATTTGTTTAGATAGATTCTTATTAAATCGTCATTCGATTTATCTTATCAGCGACGTCAAGTATACGTTTTGGAGTCACATGTAAAAAAAATATATGTAGGACATTAGATTCAAATTGATGAATCTCCATAGTTTTTCTTACTTCTTTTGCTTACAAGTAAGTAAGAAAAACTACTTTAATTCTAATTTTTTGCATTCTGAAGTTGGTAAAAACTTGATGAACTTATCGGTCAAAGTACTCGTAGATTAACTGATAAAAATAATCGTAATTCTTATAAAATTCTCTACACTTTTATTTGATTTTAATGAATTTTAAATAGCTGCTCATTGGACACTTCATTATTTTCGAAATAAATATAGTTTAATAATCCTGATATTGTTGTTAGGTTTAACACTGTTAATTTTATCATTCATGTATGAATTATTTGTTCTTTTTTGTGTGCAGGTAGTAGCATTAAATTAATCAATTTTATTTATGACACATTTTTGGCTCGCGGCTAGGAAAGAATTGTTATGAACTATCTGAAACTAAACCCTAATAATCATTTTCTTAACGATGACTCATATCTCTTTCCAGAACACAATGTGAAATAATTAACATCTATTAAATTGTTAATTAAAACCATATTATTAATAACAAACTTCCGTTAAAAAGTACACAATAAATCAATAAGTTTAGTTTGTCAAATCTAGTCTAGTAACTTAGTCAAGTGGATCCGTAAATTTAATTCGAAAAAGACGATGAAACCTTGCTCTCTACAGCTTAATAATTATAATAATAATAATAATAATAATAATAATGATATAATACTTTATTTCTGGTCACTGCCAAAAAATAATACATATTTTCGATTACATGAGAAAAAGAAAAAGAGTGACTAACATAGTCAGTGAATTATAGTCATATACAAGAGATAGGATTAAACGTTAATACTGGTATTACAATCCTATAGTCAATTTAACTGCTTTAAGATACCTAATTTGTACCAACTGTAATCAATATCAAGTAAAAATACTCGTAGAGAGCGCGCTTAAAGCGGCACAAGCTTGGTAAAGTTTTTATACACAAAGGAAGGGAAATTCCACAGCTGCACACCTACAACACAAAAGAATTGTTTGCTTGTTTCGGTGTACACCTTAGGAATTTTCCCTAAAATTGACTGTCCAACTGGATACATATTTCGTCGCATTTTCGATGCTCAACTTTGAACTTTGATAACTTTGCAAGAAATCAACATTTGTCAATTTTATAAAAAGCAAATGAAAGCTCATCGTCTCCAGTTTTTAATCATAAAAAGAAAGTTATAAGGAAATCCTGTTATTATGAGATTATTTAATATCCATAATATGTTGGTGAAAATAACGAAAAATAATCGCTTATTTTGCATTCAGAGCTTCAAACATGTATTAGAGCATTCTGAAAGACACTATCCCGATTTCCTGTGTTCAACATCATTTTCGTGCTTTATATATTAGTTATAGAATAAGGAAAATCAGTTTTCAGATGTGAGACACCTTTTTTTCGGGTAAGTTAGGGTCAATTTTTTGTGGATTTCTACATATACATACATACGATGGTGTATACACGGATAGAATTTTTCCGTAATAATTACCGTGAAATTCATGGTAATCGAGGAACATGTCAGACTCCAATAAT
>JAYJLV010000027.1:11237119-11252618 GCA_036873485.1 Torymus texanus | reverse complement strand
AAAATTATTGGAGTCTCACATGTTCGTCGATTACCATGAATTTCACGGTAATTTTTACGGAAAAATTCTATTCGTGTCTACAATCGAATAAATACGTTGTCATAATTTTTAAAATATAGTTCGAAATCAGCAACGATAAAGACCTTAGCTCTATATAATTTCGATGATAGCAAATTATCCTGTTGCATCTCGTATAGTTGGGCAAAAAAATTTCTCTCTCTCGCGATCTCGCGTGCATGCAAAAAGTCATCGAAAAAAATAATCGTAGCACTCGCCTTGACGGCCAATAAGCAATTATAATGCATATACATATACCAAACTCATCCACAACGAAGAGTTACATATGCTCAAACCTGCCTTCAAACGTGTTATCCGATATTTTTACAATTAATAAACAACGTTTATTTACCATCTATATATACAAAAAGAAGGAGTTTTGTGTGATAAAACGCACTTCTCTCTTTCTCTTGCAAACATTTCCAATAGCTACCGCTACTCATACAGCGCACTTCTCTGTTATACACGTACCTAGATCGACATGCGCACACAGGCATACACCGTTACATCAGGATAAACAAAAATCTGTAGTAAAAATCATCATCACCGTCGAATCTTACATCGATAATTATCTTATCAAGATACACACACACACACACTCTTCATTATGTGTACCATCTTCTCTGTCTCTCTGAGAATCTCTGGGAAAAATCAATATACACTGTCGACACAGCACGACAGGCTCTCTCTCTCTCTCCCTGACACCCCTTTGAAAATTTTCCTCACAGCCTGCAATAATAATAACAAATAATAAGCTACCACATATATCTCAAAGGAAGAATCCCACGCTATATATACTCTCGAGTCTGTGATAATAATTACCATTAGGGCAAACATTTCGTATACACACCTGTACGATTGCGCCTCGAATATATAGAGATGTCACGCGCTCTTGCGCGTCTTTGGAAATATACCTATATACCATTGTTCTTCCTCTTCTTCGTTCGTCTTCATCACTCTTATCAGATACAATCGCACGACGGGAGATGTAAGGTAGTAGGTGGGTGTGCGCGCGTGGGGGCGATGCCAGGTTTTCGAATAAAAAAGCCGCGCAGCCCGAAGGTTCTCTTAATCGAGCTGGTGAAACCGAGTCGAACACATCTAACGATTCAAATCGTTTTCTATTTCTTTTTCCTATATACAAGTTAAAGTATTATATACACGTGCATCATTATCATCACCGCAGCATCCAAATAATACAAGGAAATTTAGAAGAATCCAAGAAAGTTTAGTTGCAACAACGGTTACGACTCATATATAGCTGATATATCATCGGTGTGCAACAATCAACACGTGTATATATAATATATATATAGGAGAGCTTTTTTTTGTGGCATCGTCGCGAGCTTCTCGGTCCGGCGCGGTCACATTATATACTTTTCTTCTCTCTCTCTCTCACTCACTCACTCTTCCCCACTTGTCGGTACCTGCAACTGCTGCTGTGACTCGGGCGCCAAGTGAAGAGAAGGAAATAACACACAGCGCAGACGCGCGAGTGCATCAGTACAGCGAGAGAGAGCGAGTGCGTGCGCGTGCTCTCGCCTGTTTCTTTTTTTTTTAAATATATTACTTTCTTTCGTATCGCTACCGTTGCTACTATACTGTTCAACGTCGTTACGCGAGTCTGAGAGAATACACACAATTACATACACGTTTATATATATATATATATATAGACATTTATATATATAATACATACACGAACGGCCGCGTATAATAAACTGACAGCGTTGACGGGTTCTGTGTTAGTAGTGAAAGGCGTGTATATAGCAGTATCGACGGATTTATTATTTGTTGCTGAATTGTTTGTTGGTAAACAAGAATCGCAAGTGTGAGCGTTGGGGCGAGGAGATCGTGCAGCAGGATATGTGATGAAGTCACCGGTGAAACATGACGGCAAGTATACGTAAAGCACCAACAGTCAGCGGTTCGTTCGTTCCGCGAGCTTTCGCTTGTAATTCTTTCGCTTTTATATACACATCGTATCTCGTCGCTTCCTTCTTTCTTTCTTTCTTTAAACTCGCGTGTGCGTGTGTGTATATATATATGTGCGACGCGTTGACGTTTGTATATATATATATATATACGTATATATAGTATATGTATCGCAAGGGAGAGATGCTGTGCTTGCGGTACGACAGTCGTGTGCAATCGGTTGATGTGGATTTGGATTGCCATCAGCAGCGGCCTTATCCTCATTGTTGTCCGACCCTCGAATACGATTGTATTTCTATATAACAGTATATCTATATATTTATATATACACGCGCGTGTGCGTTCATCGCATGCAATAGTTTGTCGTAGTGTGCATTTGCAAACGAACGTATATAAATGTGCAAGACGGTAGTGATAATCGTTTTTTTATGTTTCATTCTTTAAAGGTAACGTTCAGAAGCCTGAGTGCGAGGAGGGACCAGTCAACTTCGAGCGGGCGATCACACTTACAGGTAAATCTCGATAAGATTTCATATATATATACGTGTTTATACGTGTACGATGTTTGATAGTGGACTAATATTATTATTATTTTCTGTGCTGCTTGTACTAACTACTAAAGTTGCATCGTTTACGTATTTTATATAATGCTCGTGTTTATTTAATATATATTATACATATATATATATGAAACATTGTGTCTTTACATTTTTATATAAATTTTTTAAATTGTCTGGTTGTAAAGGTGTAAATTTTACTCACTATAAAGATACTCGGAATCATAGTATACATACGGAAATTCGGAATACTTTATTATTATAAGTATAAAAAAAGTGAATATTTATTCAGTTTATTGATAAGTCTATATTTTAATTGCGAACTGTTAACGATGATTGAAAAATTAGCATGGTTAAATAGATAAACGCCGATATCGACTATTAGTTTTATACTTGACGTATGACTCAGAGGGTTTAAAATAAACAATTAATGTTCATTATCCGGTTATTCGTATAATTCATAAGATATTTAGTATTGTGAAAAATTTTCCACCGATATTAGCGCGCGATTTTACAAAGAAAAAATGGGGTGGTTCTTTTAATAATTTCGAAACGAAAATTTATGACGAGATTTTTACAACTTAATCTCGCTTACTTCACATAATCTTCACGTGAATAACTTCAGACCGAATTTCGCCGAGTTATTCACGTATCAAAATGAATAATGTAACAAATGTCGAGGATGGCATTCTCAATAAAATTAAATTTTAATAGGATAAGCATTATGTGGGTCATTGATAATTCAGGGCTGTCGTGTCTGTTTTCCAACAGTTGAGTTTTCAATTTTGTCACTCACATACATGATGGTAATGTACTGTTAAAAATTATGTCGATTTACAATAATTTTAATTACCTTTCCTGTTTTTTTTTTATTACCTAGTCAAACTATTATTTGTACTTTATATCCGCCCCTATTCTTTTTCGAAAAAGGTTAATCTAGTAGCTTGTTATTATGCAATAGTAAATAAACGCATGGATTACTTTGTTATTTCTAATGTTTACAAATTTATCATCATATATTATGAATTAAATATTGTTTATATTATTGTATTATATCTGCAAAATATAATAATATAATTGGTTTATTTTCAAATGTTTATTAGACTTTTTATAGTTTGAAGAATTATGTTCTGTTAATTAAAAAATAGTTTGTACGTTATAAAAAATAGAATTCCGATATTGTTCATAAATCAAGTAAATCGAAGCGAAACATCTTTAATTTTCACTGTTTCTTCGGTATTTTGTTGAAATGATCGGTAAAGCATATACTACGTAAAAACTTTTATTATTATCAATTTCGTTCAAGTTGAAATACAAAAATGATAGTCGGAAAAACTGTGCTATATTCGAAAGCAGATAAATATATTTTGTAGACGCTTATAAAATGACTTATAACGTAAATAATTAACATGGATTCTTTTTAAAAAATTTATTTTATTTTTGTATTCCTTTAACGATAATAACACCGTAGCAGAATAATATCACATTTGAAAGCAGATACATATTATATTTTGCAGATCCTTATCAAACAATATCTAATGTAAATAATTAAATGTATAACAATTCTATATTTTCTGCGCGAGGTGAATTAAAGATTAACATTGTTGAAAGACTTCATACATACATTTTCGAAAAATTTTGATCGTATACATACAAACGAGTAGAAACATCAAACATCCTATAATCTATCTCTGAAGCTATAAATAGTCAAAATCTAAATTTCCTTTTAATTGCACCAAACCGAAAAGCACTAGAAACTTTCAACAATGTATACACACTAAGACCGGCACTAAACTCTTCTCTCTCTCTCTCTCACTTCCCGCTATCTTTTTTAGTTACCCTCCCCCTCTAAGTGACACCTCGGACTAATAACGCATCTGAGGAGCCACACTTATTCTCTCTTATTCTTTATCGAAAAGATTCCATTCAGCAACGAGCCTTTTAAATTATGATCGCACGTGATTTTCTTGTATTTCCCCAGGCAATGGAAAATTCAATTACCTCCTTCTGCTGGCGTTGCTGCCGGTATGCTGGGCCAACATCTACGCCTCGACGTCGATGTCATTCGTCCTGCCCTCAGCTGAGTGCGACCTTAGCCTCAGTATGCTGGACAAGGGCCTTCTTAACTCGATGTCCTTCGCAGGTAAGTTTTTATTCGTTGCCTTTGCAACAACGCGTATATTAATTATATTACGCGCAAATATCCACATAGTATTATTTCATAGAAGAATCGATAATAATTTTTTCTTTCCCACGTACGCGTATATTAAACGTATGGAGTATATATCTAATAGTGATTTTCTTTTATTTCAATGGGAAGTATTGTGTGGAAATTCGCGCGAATTTAATGTTACATCGGTACGTGAAGTTTTGCGGACTGCCGAGGCGATATTTTGTTGGAGGATCATATAATTATTATGGTATATGGCTGGTTCGCAAGGAAGTACTTAAAAATGCAATTAAATCTGTACTAAGTATGATAGATTTGTAATTGATAGTGTGAGCTTTATTTATTTATTTATTGCCGATTGAAGATAAACTGATACTTGAGCGATAAAAAAGGCTGACAGAACGTCAAATTGGCAGGCCGCAAGAGAACGTATCATAAAATTGAAATAAAATTTTTTTTCAGTGTGGTTAATGAAACTTTCCACGTCAGGAGTGTAACGAAAAAAATACTGACTATCGCTTTAGATGCCCTAATGCTCCTTGACAAATCGAACATCCGTTTCTCTGTCCCATGCACACGCTCGGGCTTTTCCGGTCTGGAGCCGATCGGTTTGGCACTGAACGTACGGTATATTATACATTATGTCGTCAGGCGGAAAAGAAAATCCGCAAATGTTATTACGTAAAATGGCTTTGTTGCATTGCATGAAATATTGAATTTTTCGAATGCTGCCAATTATTAATCATGCCCACTTTAGTCTCTATGAACTCTCTCTTTCTTCCTCTCTCTCTCTCTCTCTCTCTCTCTCTCTCCTGCTCCTTCACTCTTTCTCTTTCTACCTTTCTATCTATCTCTCTCTTTTTTGTTTAGCTGTTAAGCAGTATAATTACTGTTGTATCTTTTACACTAATAATAGAATTGCATTTATTTATAAATAGAAATACAAGGCAGGTGCGCGAGCGCGCTTTAGTGGCACTTTTTGTGATGCCGTAATAGGGTAAAAAGTTTTAAAAGTACATATATATACACACACGCGCGTCATTATATCAGAACGAACGGTATAAATAATGTGACGCATGTGTTAAAAGCGTGTCATTGTACTCGACACAGTTCAAATTTCTTTTTAGATTATTCAGCAATAATTGTATTTCCAAAAGGCGCAAAAGTCTCTGTGTTTCTTCCTATACTCAGTTTTGATATTGCTATATAGTCGTAATACGCAATTGTTGCTTTCAATGAAAATGATTAGACTGTGTAGTATAAGCCATTGTTGCATTCCAAGTTACATTTATATTTATGATTTTAGGTTTACGTAAATTACTTTGAATATAAGTCAAACACAAAGTATCGATTTCGTGATGTAATAAATAGAGTTTTTCACATGATCTTATAGATATTATATTAAATATAAAAGTTTTATATAGAACAGCAGCGTATGATACTGCATATTAATTGAAATTAATATACTCTCAACTATAAAACTTTAGGAATGTGAACAATTTTGTATGAGTAAGCCGTGAAAACATTTAACAGCCGAGTTTGCATTTACAACTAAAAATGAACTTATAGCATTTTAGATTTATAGTTGAAAATTTGATTATACTTAATGATTTTGCATGCTACTCGAAAATCGCATTATACTTTTTCATTAGCCCTCTTTACATAATATTTTCAAAGCATGTTTCGCTACTAAAGATAAAATTAACAATCTCGAAGCTGTTGTATAGTTTATCAGATGACTTTCATCCTTAAAACAATAAAAATTAATCGTATAATTTTTCGTGACTTCTATAAGCTCAAATATGATTCTGTCAGAATCAGCGTACGTTGTTGTTAGAGAAGCATGATTAAATATTTATAAGGCGTCCACCGCAAAGTGCCACTACTAATTAACATTATAAGTATTCCAGTAATAGCAACGTAAAGGTAATTCACGTGTACGACTTGAATTGCCTTGACTTTAGCGAAATACTCGATCGTTTGATTTATAATTCACATCGGTATTGATTATTTAAAATTACGATTTACAAACGCGTATACGTACGTATGTTTTACATTCACGCAATTAATCCATTTTTTTTTCTCTCTCTCTCTCTCGTTTCAGGAATGATAATATTTTCATTCGTGTGGGGCTTCATCGTCGATGCGTGTGGCCGCAGGAAAGTCATGGTCTGGGGTTTCCTGTTCACTGCCGTTTCTACTCTCGCCAGTAGTTTTAGTCAAGCTTCGTGGCAACTCATCCTCTTCAAGTTCGTCGATGGCATTGTGTAAGCGTGCATTTCTCACATTTTTTCCCCCAAAATTTTCTTCTTTTCTTTTTATCTTTACTCTCTTCTCTTGCGTCTAAATACACACATTTATTTTTTAACATTCTTATTGTATTTGTTGCTTACAGAATATCCGGCCCATACGCGGCTTTACAATCGTATTTGGCGGAGGTCCATAGCGAGCAACTCAGGTCTCAGATGTACATGTGGATGGGTGTTTTGTTCGCTCTTGGCAATATATCTCTGTCATGTGAGTATATGACACGTTTTCCGCGATAAAAAACCCTCGATTCAACTGACGCTGACATTTTTGTTAAGAAGTTTAAAGACGTATATATAACTGACGCGTTTTGTACTGCGTTTTTTTAATTTAAGAATGTAAATTTTTTCCGCTTTCGATTTAATTCAAGCAGACGGTCTGCAGAAAACTTTTCTTATCTAATTCAGCGTTTGTTAAAAAAAAAGTTTTGTTGTAACTAATGAATAATTTATCAGATAGAAATTCTGTTATTTTTAAACCGAATTCCGATGTTATTTATATATAATAATATATTACGATAATTTTATCTGAACGCAAATGAATATAACAAATAAAAATTTGCTAAGTATTTTTGAGTAAGCAAGTTTTATCACGCGATTATTTAATAAAACTTTTCGATATACTGTCTCGGAAATTAACACTCTTTTCACAATGCCGTAACATAAAATTCAACTCATCGTTGCCCAAAAAAGAAAGAAATCGCGCGGTAAGCTCTATTCAATTGACTGTTCTTGTTTTGGCATTTTACTAAACTTCTGTAAATCCAAAAGAAAAGATAAAAAAGTTCTGCAATACGCGCCGAATATTATCGAATTTAGTTTAATTAGTCGAAAAAAAAAAAAAAAAAAAAATGCGGCTACGTAAAACATTTCCTCGTTCCGCTCACGTCGCTTCCCGGTATTGGGCAACAATAATCTCGGCTTCAGATTTAAAAATACACTTGCGCATACAAAACGAAGCGACTAAAAGAAAAAACCAAAAAGAAAAAATCAAACACTTTCGAGTCGTTTATTTATAATTCCTGATCGTTTATTTTCTTTCGCAAAGGCTTGGCGTGGCTGATCATTCCACACAAGTGGAGATGGGGTTTGATCGACGGCTGGATCGAGATCACCTCCTGGAGACTGTTCCTTGCTCTTTGTGCGATACCTGGAATATGTGCCAGCTGTGCATTATACTTTTTCCCTGAGAGCCCGAGGTTCCTCATGGCCAAACAGCGGCACGAGGACGCGCTGGACGTGTTCAAGAAGATTTATGCCCTCAATACTGGAAAGGATCCGGACACTTATCCTGTAAGTATTCGAGAAAAGAGGAAGTGATTGATGTTAATGTATGGGATATAGGATAGAATATTAGCTTTGACTTCCAAACTAAATTTTCGGTTTAAGTGAAACCATGTCGGTAACACAAAGATATTAAAAATGAAAAATTTTCCTTTTATTGAAGTACATTTTTCATTACATTCTGATAGATTTAAACAGATTCAAAACAACCGGAGTTTCTATTTTTCGAAAAGAAGATTTTTTTTTTAAACGAAGAAGATGGTAGTGAATTTTTTTACTATAAATGTAGTCAATTTTACTTAAATATTAATTTAAATTCTTTTGGAAAATGAGTTGATTTAACTGATGAAAAACGGTTTGATGAATTTTACTTTTTTCCGTATAAGATTTTAAATGTTATTGTAAGTAAATTCTTATTACATTGCTTACACCAACTGGTAATTTGGTTCATTCTCAAAAAGTTTAACCGATTGCAATAATTGGCGCATAAAAAATGCCATTAGTATGCTTAATTTTAAAAAAAACTTATGCAATTGTCACTACACTTCTGGTTTACCTTGCAATTGTTTTACTAGTAATTATAAAAGTATCGGTATTTAAAACTAAATCTAAAATGCATCAATCCGAAATGCGTTCACTGATCTAATTCAGTTTCTGTACAAGAATACACTATATCAAAATAGATAATTGTTAACTATCATAAACATTGACAATGGCTTTGTTCACAACAGGTTAAGTGTCTCGAGGAGGAGGAATCGGTAAAGTTATCAGGCGTTAACTTTAAGCAAACTCTTATCGGTAGCTTCAAGCAAATCCAGCCGATTTTCCAACCACCGAACGTTGTCACCCTCGTATTAACTGCATTTATCCAATGCGGTGCAACAATAGGGTAAGTTATCTTGACAACAAGTTTTTTTTTAGAATATTTCACAAATTAAAATCCCAAACCACAAGTATCATTATTAAATGAATACAAATTTTCTTTACGAACAGATCAAATACTTTGAGATTGTGGATGCCTATGTTATTCTCTATGATCGAGACGTACGATCATGCCCACGCTGATGGACCTGCTACTACTATGTGCAACAAAATTGGCGAATCGATATACAAGAATGTTACAGTGTCACACAACGCTACTACGGGCGACGTAATAGTTCCCGAGTGCTCTGAAGTAAGTTTATGGCGATTTTATCGATATGAGGTGTCGTCAGAAATAAATCAAAGTAATTAATTATTCGGTGTCATAATTATTTTATCATAAAATCAATCAGTTATTTAAATTCAAAAGTCACAAAAAGCGTATTATTTACTAAGATTTATATTATATATATATATATGTGTGATGAATTTCGAACGAGAATTTATAAATCATTAAATTGACAAATATCGACTAATTTGCATGTATTAATATTAATAAACAATATTATTAATTCTCTCTTTTTTTTTGTTCATTTCCAGAACGTCGTGAACGCGACTGTGTACATCAACTCAATCGTGATCTCGCTTGCATCAGTCATAGGCTACCTGATCGCCAGAGGTCTAGTCAATATAGTTAGCAAACGGATCTTAATGGGTAAGCTATCATCATTAGCTTTACTACGCTGTAATTTAAAAAATATAATAATAATAATAATAATAATCATCATACTAATATAGGCCGTTAAATATTTCTTCTTTTACAGTTATATGCTTCGTCGGAGCTGGCACATGTTGCGGAGTTCTGTACTGGGCCGAGGACTCGAACGGCATCCTCGGCATCTCTTCGGTATTCGTCGCGTTGTCGAGTATCGGAGGCACAATTGTAAATAATATCGTTGTCGACATATTCCCGACTTCCCTAAGGTAAGCATTTATTTCTCGCGCATTCTTCGCGCTTATACTTTTTAGCAACTATATACGCTTTCGCTAAGAGTTTTCTTTTCTTTTCTTTTTCTTTTCAAGTCGAAGACGTTGCATTAAATACAGAGACAAAAATATCGTTACAATTAACGAACTATGCTTTTAAATACTATACACGCGAGTAGTATTTGTGATGAATGTAAATTCAATTATTATTAAGGAATAATTTACAGTATTAAATTCTCCTGCTATTAATAGAAATAATCCGTGTTCTTATGGTGAAACTTATATGTCTTAATAGTTAAGGAATATGACTTTGTCCTTCTATTTCGCAGGCCAAAGAATGTGACTTGATAGTTAATACTTTAATATAAGAAACAATGTTAAACGAGTGGTTTCTTAACTGTTAATAAATTTTGTTAACTATTAACAAATATTCGTTTGTCCATATCTAAATGTCGATTCATATAAAGATTTCTTTTTCTGTGTGAACACATACACGCTTTTCTGCGTCGTTCCTAGAGCATATTTATAGTTGCTTATATTGATGGTATAGTCGGAAATGTTGATCATTTCCTTGTTTGTCTAATTATTGCATTGGGGTTTTATTTTTGCATCATCCTCGGATGTTTTCACTTTTTGTAATCTATGTGAAAAGTTATTCAACCGATTAACTATATTTCCAATGAAGATGATGCGTATTAATTTGCAAGCTATTACCATTTCCTTCGTAAATTCTTCTACGTCAATTTCTTAATGTTTGCTTAGAACAGCTCGGGTAGCAGAAAAAATAATAACTCGACTCTTTTTTTTCAGAACTATGGCACTTAGCGTGACAATGGTTATCGGCCGTATGGGAGCTGTTATTGGAAACTTACTGTTTCCCGTTTTGTTCAGTTTAGACTGCTTAGGACCTTTTATAATGATAGGATCTGTCTGCTTAAGTGAGTATACTCAAAATATGAATTAATTCCGTAACATTGTATTGTATTATTGTAAATTCTTGAGATTTGTTAACTAACGAAAACATGTTATTTTCTGTTTCAGTGTGTGCGACGCTAGTGTTGGTTTTACCGCGAAAAAAGGCTGTATAACTGGATATATGAAAAAAAATGAAGTCAACTGAAAGAATCGACAATCAAAGAACAATCTCTTAGTCTATAAGAAAATAACGTAATTTATAATTTATAATTGTATATCGATATAGGAAAAACTCACGCGAACGCTTACTTAAGTTTAAGAAACGATCACCTTCTTGCAATACCTGAATTGTGATAATGAATTTTCTTAGCATTTTAAGTACCATTATATTAAATGAGATTCCCTCATTGTAAATAACATGTATAGCATTTAAAGTATTTGTAAAATCGCTCATATAATTTACGTATACATTTTTTCATGTGAATCTCTAGATTGTTAAAGCATCGTGAACGATGATAACAGTATTGTTGGGATTTAATATATATATCTATATATATATATATACTTTTTTACGCAAAGAAAAGAAAAATGTTGCTTAAACTTTTATTCATAAAACCTGTACGACCTCTCTTACTCATCCTAAGTAAAAATAGACGTATATTGAATATAATCATTTCCTAATTGTTCGCAACTTTATAAAGTCCATTGCTAATTACGATTTGCGCGAACAAGAACGGAAAAAATATTATTGACCGTTTTATTTTAATTCCTGCAATCGCATCTCCTAACATACCAATTTATCGAGATATTACTTATATATATATATATATATATATCGCTTATTTGCGTGCATCTACTCGACATTAATTTATTACACCTCGATTGCACAATATAGTTATTTTATTGTTATTGTATTATAAGAACCGAGAAAAACGGTAAACCCATTCGCAGAAGATAATTTTTTTCTTCAGTCACGCCTCCTCAAGACACATCGAACGAAATACACATCAAACATCCGCTTTAACAATGAACACTTTGCTCTCTCATATATACACACATACATATATATATAAATATATATACACATATAATATACACATTTTCCGATAGTATCATAGTCGGCGACCATTGGTCTCGTGACGTTTTTAATGTCGGATCGGTGACTCGTCGATCGGGGTCAAAGAGGAAACTGATGAAGGCGTCCGCGCGTGTTGAATCACACACGTACACATGCTGAGAGAAGAAGATAGTGTTCTTGAAAATCGAGTTTTAAGAACATATATATATATATATATACACACACACACACACGTGAGTGAGCATGTGTTGAGAGAGAAAAAGAGAGAAGAGAGAGAAAGAGAGGAGGCAAACGATAAAGATTACGAACACTAATGGCGTTGCTTACTGATATAAGCGCATCTCGCATTGCTTAAGTCTACAGTAGTTCTCGGGACCTTCCAGTGTTACATTCGCATCAGCTACTTACATATACACAAAGACACGGAAGCACGCGTGTCTCTTCTTTATTTTTTTTTGTTTTCGATTTTTCGGGGCTGTAGACGGACTGGCAGACGGATAGAGTGTGCCAACTATAAGGCAGTGTGAGTTTATCGTTGATCACCTTTTCTGCATGAAAAAGTCTCGCTGAAAAACTTTGGAGATAGGAGGATGGTCGGTGCGTATAGCTCGTCGGCTTTGTTAGGCGAAAACGATTTAAAGTCGATAATGACTGATACTTGCTTGAGGGAACTTATTTATATATATATATGAATGTGTCTGGGGACGCGATTTGTAATGATATATCGTTGAATCTTTTGTTACTGCTTATTGCAGTTAAATGAATTTGAATTCTTGAGTAAAGTGCATTATTGTTTGCTTCGATTGTTTTAAGTGTTTATATAACGATTTTATTGCTTTTATTGTTTTATTTTATGGTATTTATATTATAACTAGTAAGATTTTACAGCACCTATTTGTAATATACAACCCAATCTACAAAATTTTTACAGAATTAATTTTCATTATTGCATAAATAATACAGAACTGCAAAATAAAAAACTGGTTTGTGTGATGGGTTAAATAATTACTATAATATTTCCCATGTATTTTTGCCCGTCGAAACGAAATATCACCTTATCGTTTCGGCATTGCACTTCAGGATTTTAAGATATCCTCTACTTTAATAATTTTGAGATATCTTGATAGAACGGTCTACAATTTTGTTTTAATCATATGGTCATTATAAAGTATTAGTCATTTTAAATCATCTAAATATAATTCTTCTTTTTCGAGAAACATTCAATTCAAATTTTGAATTATACGTAAATACGATTTTTCCTTATTTTAAATATAATGACTGAACATTTTAATTTGATATTTTTCAAAGAAGAAAAATCATATTCAGAAGTTTCAAAATGAATTCTGTGTGATATGTTTAATACTCTATTATACCACTAATTCCCGATATTTCCGGGTAAATTTTAAAAATTTTTCAAGATGATTTCATGATAGTATGCAAGAATACTCTAATATAAGTATCTCTATATCTTCAATTAAAGATAAACAATTTTCTTACCAAAATTTAACTTCACTTAAAGTAAATACAGCCAACGAAAATTCAATAAAACACAGAAATCTTTTTCAATTATTACTCGATTCTAATTTGAAAGAGATGATTTGGTTACTTACTTGTTTAATTTCAGGATAGGTCCAAATCGCAATAAAAATCGCTACTAACTGTTTTAACCGAATGCTTTCTCAAAAAATTAATATTATACAGGTATAATTTGTTCTTCCTCTTAGAGGAAGCTTTGTAATACTTAAGCCAAACTCTAAGTTTTGAAGTCTCAGGAATCAAAATACATTGTTTTTACATCTTTAATTGCACTTAACTGTTTTAGTTATCTCATTTCATTTTCAGCATGGTGCTATTTTAAAGATAATATTTTATAAAATCTTTTAGCCTTTTTTGGGTGAAATCAACCTGATTTTCTCACTTTTTTTACGGTTTGAATATTGTATTTCAAAATATTGATATTAGAAAAAATTTGTATTTTTAACAATTCTTCTTGGAATTTACAATAAATTTTAAATTTTACATTTTCAAAAAATTATATTTCTTGAACAGGTGCAGATTTTGCTCTAAACTTTTAGATTTGTATTCTGGGGCTAGGTTGAAACCATTAAAAAAATTATGAGCTATTTTTAAATTTTGAAGTGTACAGTTGACATGAAATTGCCCATATATGTATACAAAATAAAAATAAAATGACTTACTCTGGTATTGTATATTCAATTGAACCACATTGTATATTCAAATAAGCACAATATTTTTTGATAAAGTTTAAAAAATAATATTAATTATTTATAAAATGTTGTCATTCACAAAATATTCTTCTTTTTGAAAAAGTAAAAACAAATAATTTTATCAAGATCTTCAAAATTACGTTCAACTTTTTATTTATAGATATCTGCTTTTTTTACAAGCAAATAAACATTATTTTACAAATCTTGATAATTTCACATTTCTAAGCACGGCCGCTACTCGGGAGAGTATTATAATTTCACCATTGTGAAAAATATATCACCTCAGAAACCATTATTTTATAACGCCAAAATATGTTTACTGGATGGACATATGATTAAGTTTCACTAATAACTTGAAGAGATGTTGAATGATCGAGCTCTAATTCATACAAATCTCTTATAACATTATACGAAGGGTCTGGTTCTATATGGAGACAAATACATTGGAAATTTAAAAAATGGAAGCATATTTAAAAATCGCAAATTTAAGCTCCGGAAAAATAATGTGCCACCTTGAACCATTAGAATGTGAGCTAATTATTTTTTAAAATGTTATGTCTTATTTACATAGTATATTTTTTGTATTATAATTTATATGTTACAATAGTTCAAGGTTGCACATTATTGTTCGAGAGCTTAAATTGAAACTTTTAGCATCAAGAAGCAGTAGCTGTGACGTTTTAGGGATGGTAGCAAATCGTCGGCTGAGAGGTGAAACAAGACAATTCGGAAAAGCGCTCAGAAAATGCACGGGCTCCTTTCTTTCACTCGCTTTCACCGCAACGGTTCTTAACTAAAAAGCGAGTGAAAGGAGCCCGTGAATTGTTTGGTTTCTTAGCGCTTTTCCGACTAGTCTCGTGTCTTAGCACTTTTCCGAATTGTTTTGTTTCATTTCTCAGCCAACGAAATGTGCTACGTCTTCTAAAGCGATTCAATTGACATGATAAAATAATCAAAATGAACCAAATTTTTATACTTTTACCAATTTTTCATGAACAGCGGCAACTCAAACCGTATAGTAATTGAAATACGATCTTGTTTTTCCTTTCAATGCGGACAATACAAGCTTTGGAAGAGTTATGTGCATATTCAGAAACTTTTTTTAGTTACTGTTAAAAATT
>JAYJLV010000027.1:11201461-11233259 GCA_036873485.1 Torymus texanus | reverse complement strand
ATGTATATATGAATTTGCATGCGCCGTTTATTTTTAGACGCCGGCGTGATGTCAGGGACATTTCGCGTAATATATATGGCGACGCACGGCGCCAGCGTTTTATAGGCTTGATTTAATAGGTTTAAAATACTTAATGAATTTTTAGCTTAGCTTCCGCCTGTGATGTATATGGGTTTAGAGAGAGAGAGAGAGAGGGGCGTTTGTTTTGTTTCGGTTTTGTTTTGGTTCTTCTTCGGTGATCTAATAGGATTCTTGAGGTCAACTACTTTTTTATTAACAGTTATTTTTTTTTTTTTTTCAAATATTATAATATTGTTGTATCATAATAGTTTGCTGCTAATAATTAGTGATCTTCAATAATTAAAATATTTTATTTAACAGTCTTGGTCTATTCTAAAAAGTTTCGAAATGATTGTAGAATTAATCCTTTTGTCAATTTTTTTGCAGCCTTAATTATAAACTGAATAGTTTAGTGAGTAATCGAGTGAAATTTTCCAAATAGCTCAGTTTTCTCCAATAATAGCACTTTAACTTCATTAGTGACTGTATTACGAAGTAATATGTTTCCACTGCAAATGTACAATTCAATAATAACATTAATTGCAAAAAAGTTGCATTTTCCTCTTGAAACAGATGATCGATGAATCGTTAGTTTACGTAACGTTCGTATTCGTTTTATCACACAATTTTCAAAGAAACTACTTACGCTCCTGCAATTATTCCTGGTTTCTTTTTCTTTTTTTTTTACTTCTAATCAACTGTCAATACAACAGTATACGAATGTAAAACGCTACACATTTACAGATTGTTAAACGAATCACGCGCTCTTTTTTGTAAATCGGAGCAAATGGAGCTAATTTCTTATTTTCCTCGACCAATCGTCGCAAAAAAAATCTGTATTTACGCAATCCCGAGGTGGATTACCTCTAATAATTAGCACCGCGATTGCGGTCAATTAGGCCAATCGGCACCTCGATAGCATCTGCGCTGAATGCTCAAGCAGTAGAAATCGCCTATACCTAATCGATCGGCCAATGTATAAACAGCGCGAAAGGATTGGAACGACTTATTATTATACGTACTACAAATGCGTCATGCGAATTACCAAATAACTGTACCTCGCACTATACTAAACTGCGATAAATACAAGCTACAGTTAACTACTCTCCACATATTTTTACCGTGCAGTAGCCTTCCAGAAAAAAAAAACAACAATTAAATTCCCTCCACATATAAGTATCTGATTTCCCCCACCAATCTAATCTTATCTGCACTCTAGAAACCTTGTAGATCTTCTCCCCATCAATCGATATTATCATTCACACATGCGCATGCGCTGATGTAACCCGAAACGTCGCAGCCGAAAGGCAGGCACCGGTGCATACAGAGACGCGGCGCCACAACAACAACATACGGTCGGAGCGAGCACGTGCTCAGTGAATGATAGACAAATTTTTTCTCCTCTCTCTTGCTCCTACATACCGTATTATATATACCTATATATACAGCGACGAAGCGAGAAAGCGTGTGCTCGGAGTGGGGAGTTACAACGTAAAGTAGAGGGGAGAATGCGGGCCTAGAGCGAGATAGGTAGAACCCACCGGTCACGAGTGCGACGAAGAAGGTGCGCGAGCAGAGAGCAAAAGGGAGGCTCGACACGAGCGTATAGAGAGAGAGAGAGAGAGAGAGAACGAGACGAGTATAGCATTGTGTGCAGACCGCGTGCAGCAGTAGTCTTCGTTACGCCGTCACTTGGGAAAGGTTCATGCGAATCCCCCAGATATATATCGTGTTTTTATAACTGCAAAGCGAATTAAAGTCGATGAACTTTCTGGATCTACAACTAACACTGTGTTGATATATTGTATATATAAGCACACGGCGTGATAGTGAAAGATTTTGAATGTATATATTCAATAGAGACGCACTCGTATTGAAAAGAAAGTCTATACTTAGTTGTGTGTGTGTGTATATATATATATATATATATAGTTAGTTTAGCGGAAACCGTGGCGGAACAACGCTAGTGCAGCTAGCTGAATTTACGTGGGAGCCAGTATAGTTTTTTTTATATAAGGACATTTCGTTGACTATATCCGGCTGTATATATGAAGCCGGGCGGTATAATCAAGGAGATAATGCTACTAGTGACACCGACGAATAATAATCGCTGGGTATACACGATGCAGGGCCTGGAGAAACCGATGGACCATGTTTCCGGTAATGTTTGTTTTCTTAATTTTATGTGGATTTGGTTTGAATTTATATACAGGCTTTGATAGCTTGACAAATGATCATAGTTTAATTCTAAGAAGCATTTTGAATTAGATAAATAATTATTTTTCTTTTAAAACAGAAACAGTATAAACCAGGACGTAAATAGCATGGAAACCATTTGTTATTTAGCTGGTAACATCTATATATACAGTACTTTGATATCTGATACACACACATACAGTTATGCACTGCCGCAAAAGTTCCAAACTGTTCCAATTTTCTTCCGTTGAGTGCTCAAGCGTTAAACTATGTTATAACGAGGTTCCCCTTATATATATATATATATATATATGTATATATATATATGCACAAACAAACGTCAGCTCTCGTAAACTAAAAGAAAAACAAAATAACAATTAAACAATTAGAACGTTAATTATTCGAGACCACAACACTTTTCGCGCGCGAACAACGCGCTGTATTTGGGTTAAATTAAAAGGGCAGCCTTGATCCATATATTATATGCCGTTATCGACTCGCTTCTTCTTCTTCCAAGACCTTCACGCTACTTGCTCGCATTTCATTCAATGTACAATACAATACCACAATACATAACGTATGCATACGTATATATATCTATATATTCAATATTGTAAGCCACTATATACTGGGTACACATATGTCTAGCGCTGTCCTCGTCTAACCATTGCTTGAAATAGATTCCCCTTTCAGGGCCGTGGTAGAGTAGGTAACACGCGCTGCTGCGCCCGTACTTTTCCATAAATCAGTCGAACTGCCGGCAGGATAATGTAATAAGGAAAGGGAAGTTTTCTAGGGGGTCAAGTCACGTAGGCACTTTTTTGTAAGTTTCTAGGTTGTTGTAAGGGTCGAAAACGACTGCTATGTCAGTCGTGTTTTGGACAGTGTCTCGTTGCCATTGGTACGATAGATTGTTTTTTTTTTCTCTCGAAGAAAGTTGCGGTTTGTTTCGGATATATTCTTGTGGGATTGAACAGCCACAGTGTGTGACGTTGCAGTATAGATGGTATAAGGTATACACACGTGCTAACCAATACAATAACATTCTCGAAAGTTCGAGGGGGTAAGAAGAAAACATCGTATAATAAACATTGTATCTGATTTTGCATTAAAGGTATAACGTAACCTTTCCTGTCAAACCTTTAAACTTCAATCTTTGGTTTCTCACTAACCGTAATTACTCCGAAATTTATCATCTCAAAACGTCGCATATATTCCACGAACCGTATACTTTTTTAACATCATCAATTGACTTGAAAACGTTTTCTACCGACCAGGAAAAACGCACCCGTCGTCAATTACATAATCCAATCTCTCTTGCTCATCAGGGCATTACATATTATCTCTCCACCTCCATTTACAATTACACAGTCGTACAAGGAAAACATACATATATATGTATATATACACATAGAGTGGTGCATGCCCGCGCCGCATGATTCGAAAAGCGCCATTAGTAAGTGCGGGTCGACGTTGCCGATATTAGCATTCATGACGAATTCGTCGTTCTTTCTAAAAATAATATTAACGCGACACCAACGTTTTTTATATATATACACACACATATACTTTGTGTACCTACGCAGAGGTCGCGAGCGCAGCGTTTCACTTAGTGCGTCTGGAATGTTGATGCGACGTTGAAACCGCGCACATGTCTGTGTATGCGATGAATAAAAAGCTATTTTTTTTGCGGTTATTTTTTATAGTTACCCGAGCCGCTATACAAGTCACGTTGTCGCGGCATGCGGCATAGATTACTTTTTGTTTGTTCATATAAGTATACACACGTGAGTACGTCTGTGAGATAACATCGTAATTTTATTTTTATGTTTTTTTTTTTTTACTTTATTGAGATAGTCGATTATGGTCAAAACAACATTATATATAAATCTAAATGGCGTACGTGACTGATGGATCGTAGATGAAGTTTAATTCCCAAGAGTGTTAAGTATAAAGTTTCGCTTTTTTGTGCAAGCACAGCGATAATGTATATATAAATACCGAGGTGGGCCTTCGTCTCTCGGAACGAGCAATATCACATATATTATAGCGCCGCTATCCATATCATAACTGTGTGTGTGTGTGTGTGTATATATATAAATAAATATTGTGTTCGTCATCCCTTATCGCTGCGCACGCTCACGCGCTTTTTTATTCCCGTGTATATATATATATAACTATACACTGAACACTTGCCCATGCCGATCGAAGATAACGTTATAACCGTTATATTATTCGCTAAAGTTTCATTTATAATCTACTGCGCGATTTCGATATCTTACCGAACGAAAATGCGCGCTTTTTTTATTTTTAAAACGTAACTAGGTATATATGTATATTGCATACATGATAAGGCGCTATAAATTGCCTCTGCAAATCTAGCTCTTCGATATTTTTCTCTCTCGCTCGTCTTTTTCCTTTAGAAAAGTTCTTTTTTTATACTTAAAAAGAACGCGATAAGTTCTCCGCACTCGCGTAAACAAGCTCGTAAAAGATGACGCGACTGGAGATGAATATAAAGTCTATACTTACTATAAACAACTCGTAAAAGTGCATGTATATATTTATTTTCGCTGAAGCGGTCGCACGGGATTCACATTATCAAATGTGTATACACACTCACGCGCAAGGTCGAGAAACAATCCGCACCACCGCCTCGTCTGATATACTTAAAAACCTTTGTGATAACGTCTTCTTCGCGCGTCATTCCTTCTCCCCCTTGTTACGATTTAAAGTAGATCGCGGGCAGTGCGGAGAGAGAGAGAGAGAGTGATAAGTGATATAAAAGCGAGAGGCCCGCATTCATTCACAAAAAAAAGCGACGAGCAGCGCCGGAAGGATAAAGAAAGAGATATAAGGTTATGAATAATAACGCTTCTATATACGACAGCGAGATATAAAATAAAACAATTTTGCGCAATTTAGATTATTTACATAAAGTATAATCATCGTTCACGTCGTTACGCCGTGATATGTGCTTTTGTTTCACGGCGGGTTGTTTTTATATATACCTATGATACAAACCATTAAAATTTTTAATAACCTTTGCATCATGAGTTACATTCTCAAAGGTTATAAGTAATAACACCAAATGAAAATTCTACTACTTACCTGTACGGCCATAATTTATAAATCTCAGGAAATTGGTACAAATGTATGCTAACGGATCACTTGTGTTTTTTTTTCATCTTTTACAGCGGGAGGAGTGATGGCGGGGTCAGTAGCGACTCTAGCGGTGCTATGGGTCTTCCTGCAGACCATGGGCTTCTTCGGCCCACAGGCAAGCATTGGGGCGTTAAAACTGCCTTTCACACTCGACAATTATCTTGCCAACAGTAAAGGTAAGTTGAGGGCTTGTTTATGTGTATGTGTGTGTGTGTGTATACTTATACTTGAAATTGAAGAGTGTTTTGTCGAAATTAAAATTTTTGTTTGAGAAGGGTTGACTTGAAAAATAGTTGATTTTAGTTGTTCAAATATATGTTATTGCATTGTCGATTATTTTTAATTTGTTTGGGTGATTTAGAATATTTTTAAAATTTGATTATCTATATAAATAATACTTAGTACTACTAAATTTTTTTGTAATGCAAGTTGTTTATGATTATAAACAATTTTTTTATTAAAGCTTTCCATTCAAACTGAGAAAAAAGAAAAAAAATGTTTTAAAACGATATAAAAGTTTAAGGGATATCAAAGCTGATTACAGATTCCTACATTGAGTTTTACATTATTTAAATTCATTTTTTAATTTTTTGAAATACTGTAATCGTCCGGTGTTTGTATTCGATTAATGACCGTCAGATAACGATGATAATTAATGAAAATCAAGAATCGAATAAAAGCAATGGAAAGTACCAACATGCAAATAAGTATAATGTAATTCCTGATATAGGCTCCGACCATCCCCTTAATATTTAAAATCAGCGCACAACTTTACCTTTAATTTTTTTCTATTACACGCGCATCTACATAAACATTTACACATATAACATACGGTCGCCAATCGACCGCACTAAATCTCCCGGACCCATTCTAGACTTGCTCACAGGTATGCCAGTTTGGCAACCAGGCCAAGGCCTCGTAGTCGACGTGAACGCATTCGGTGGCCGGCATCTACCACCCCTGGACGAAACGAGCGTCAACGCATCTATAAGCTACGCTACGGGTGTCGTTGCCCGTCTGGAACGTATTGAAGGGAACCTTGTGAACGCTGGTGTCTCACCGAGTCTGGACAGCGCAGCACACAATCAATTCATCCATCATTATCCTCAGGACGCTGGTAGGGAAAAGGCCCTTGAAGCGATGATTGCAATCAAAGCGTCAGCGCAGCTCGCTCAGGCGCATTGTGCCAAGTGAGTGTTGATTTTTTTACTTTTGTCGTGGGTTGTATGGGAATAGTGAAGATTTTTTGGAATTAGGAAACATTGGAATTGTATATAGTTTGTAAAATAATTGAAATGTCGAGGCATTGCGTAAAATGAGAGGAGAAAATTGTTGACAGTAGGTGAAATTGTTATTGGTCGTTGCCAATATTGTGCAAATATTGCGCAAAACAAACTGCAATTCAGTATATAATGACATCTAATATACAGAGATTACGATGTATTTTTAATTATTATTATTATTAGCAGTGCATCAAGTTGCTATCTTTACATTGAATTTATAAGGTAGAATGAATTAATCTCTATATTTAGAAACGGTACTGTTAATGTTTTAATTTAATGTTTTAATAACACTTCAAAATACATGAATAATTACTTTTTCATAAAGTATTAAATAAACGTTTTACGTATTAATAATTTATTCAAATGTCAAGATGATATCGAATTAATTGCGTTAAATATCAGTTGTAATTAATGGTCGTACGATATTGTATCGACTGAGACTTATTGAGCTTTATTATTTTATCACTCTGATTAAAATATTAATTAATTATTATAAAATATGTATGTTTATATGACATCGAGTTTCTAGAAATGATTTCACGTCAAAACAAAATGGTTAATTGAAATTAAAGCCAGCTAATGTCAAAATTTATTACCATTGTTATACATATATCTTTAGATATAATAAGTCAAATAAACGTCGTATTTCTATTTTCCCGATATTGTTCTTTAAATCCTTCTTTTCTTTTCATACTAATCATATCAATTTTCTACAGGTTCGGCCTCAACCCAGTCGACTGTGCGCGTTTTATGACAACGGTGCGTTTGGACAACACGCCCCTCGGCGCCGGTTGCTTCGCCGAGCAAGAAGCCGATTGTGACCTGGAGGCCAAGTATCGCACCCTCGATGGCAGCTGCAATAACCCGCAGAACCCGAAATGGGGCAGCGCCTTCACTGCCTACGGTCGCCTTCTGTTCCCCCAGTATGCTGACGGTAAGACGCCTTATTTCGTGCATGAAAGAGAAAGAGAAAGGGGTTAAACAATGCATCGTTATAATCTATCTTTTTTTATTTCAATTTGGTCGTTGGAGCTACGGGATTGGGTAGTACCGATGAATTCTTTTGAGTGGATAGTAAAATGAACATGGTTTTTTATGTAGAGTAGAGAAGGGTTAAAGTCTTTTAATAGGGGGACGGTGTAAACTGTGTTTGATTTGTTTGTTTCGGCAAGTAGAGAATTCACGTTACTACCTAATTTTTTTAAACAGGGGAAATCATCTTCATGGATCACTGAATGTGTTGGAAGATTCATCATATTTCTGGATTCTGAGTTATAGTCAAATTGTAGCTGACAGGATTGATTATTAAATTTCTTTTTTATTACTTGAGATACGTTGTTAATGTCTGGCTGATATTTAAATAATGTTCTGTAGATTTTATATTTAGTTTAGCTTTAGAAATTGCAAATTCACTATGTAGAAATGTAGGAAAACTATTAATAGGAAAGCATTATATAATTTTATGTGACTTTTTATTTTGAAAGTGTTATTATGGTAATATTTATGATATATTATTTACGCTTATTAATTGGAAAAATCAATCCTGTCCAACACAATAAAACTTTAACTATTTTTCTCAAGAGCCCGTTTTAATCATCATTCATTTAGGAGCAGTGGGAAAGGCATCTTATTTCAGGAGAACTTTTAAAATCTTTTTTTTCATAGATATGTTTTGTTATTGAGTAACAATGTTTATCATCTGTTAGTTAGACTAAAAAAGGTTTTAAATTTTTTCAATTATCACACTAACATGGTCATCAGTAAGCTAGTTGTAAACATCAGTTGTAAACACATGCAATACGTCAATTTACATTATTTTTGGAAGATTTAATTTAATCAATATTGTGCTAATCAAATTGTAGATTATAAGTATTATTCAATTTTATTTACAATCAAAATATAATTCCAAGCTTTATTGACGTTATCGTTCGTGTAGTAAAATATTTGTAAAGTAACAGTAGCAAAAACGAATGCATTCTCATCTTTAAGATTTTTCTCTTTTTCCAATGCAATCTAGATTTCTTATGCAGATAAATTTTATCTATTGTTACTAATGCAACTTGCGCAAACAACACACACTCGTAAAGCATAGCGTAAAATACATTAAACAATGGTAGAAGGTTATATAATGTATCATAATTCATATTTTTACATTTTTAGCGAATCAACGGTTTAAACGAAACATATTTTACTTTCCAGCTCGTTGCAGTTTTATTACAATATTTTTATTTTTGTTTTTTTAACTTTCATTTTACTGGGATCGTTAGATAATTAACAATTCGCTTATACTTGGTTGAAGTAAATTATTTTCGTGTGATCGGAAAAGCGGTATTTTGTTAAAACATTCACGAACAGTAGCATAATCTTTCGTGATTTAACGTTAAAAGTCAATCGCACTCGGTTCGTTGTCAAATAATTTAAATACAATAACATTCAACGTTTTACGCATTTTGTATATGTTCACTTTTTTTTGGCTGTGCACTGAATTTCAATACGTGGCTTTTTTTTTTGTTTCCTTGAAGTGCACTAATTTGTTGAGGATTTTAAAACAGCATTTTCTAGTGTTTAATTTTTGTGTATTTTAATGTACTTGATTCTTTTTGTTTAAAGATTAATAATAGAACAATTATTTCCAGCCTCTGAACTTTTGGCGTATCCGTCTACCTCTATTTTCCTTTCCACCTTCTCTTATACTAACCATTACGTTTATATACAAAAAATCTTATAAAAGAACTTACTACTTCCAAATTTTAAATTTAATTTTAAATTCCTATTTTAAAAAAAGGTCGTACTTATGTAATGTCAAAGTTTAAAATATATGTTAAGTTTTTAAGTAAAACTGACTTTTTCAAGAACTAAAATGTAGCATAGCATATTTCTTTTTTTTCTTATTTACATTCGCATACTTTTTGTACGCTAATTCGCATTGTAAAGATTCTCGAGTCACGCGACATTACCTCTAGCACCGACCTTCACTGCAGTCCCATCTCCTCGCACGCCATGTAAAAAACTATAAACATAAAAAAAAATATACAAAAGCATAAACTGTCTCGTCGTCGATTGGCTAAAAGAATTATATTTTATTCTGTGATTTGCATTACAGTTGTTGTTGTGCGCTATAAATGGCACACAGAGCAATAAAATCCCCGAGTGTAGCAGTGAAAAATATAATAACTGCCTACAATTGGGTGAACCCAGGTTGGGAGATTATCCAGCAATAGACGTGTATGTAACCTAATTCGGATATACCTTTATAATTTTTTATAATATAAAGTACCATATAAGTATTAGACGTAATTTTGCGATAAACACGATAACAAAAAAAAAGAAACTTAACGTATATAGATAAACAGTCGTCTTTCTGTACTCTTCTCACATACAGTTGTTCAAACATGCATACACATATGTGAGACAAACGGTGCGCGGGTCGCGATATCATTCATTGTTACGAATTCTCCACACACGGAACGAGCGAATCGACAATTAATTCGAAGACCATTGTGTTGCCTGAAATAAATGATACACTTTGTATAATAATACACTCGTGATTCGATGTCTTCTTTTTTTCTGTGCCTACTTAAAATTGAATTGACTCGTGGTAACGATGAGAACGTTCGAAACGTCTATTTTTAGAATTGTATGACTGTTATTATTGCACATCTATAATCTTCGAAGCGCTCTTGATTCGTTCGACGCGCGAGGAGATTTCTTTCAATTGTTCCTCGATTATTGCCGATTGCAGCGCGAGAGCTGATTCCAGCATATCTCAGTGATATGCGCGCGTTATTTAGGGAGCTTCGAAGCTAGAATCTATGATTTTTTATTCCAGAAACATTATCATCATATAACACAATTATAAAGAATTGAAAGTGATAATAACTTTGATACATTTGCAAAATTTATTGATTTACGAGGAGACGCAGCAACGATGGCTTCGAGGCTTTACTTTATCGACACTCTTTTTTTAACAGATCATATAGGGGAGGCCAGTGTACGGAGAAGGAGATACTATATATATATTTAGGTTGGGGTGTTAGGTGCTCATATAGGCTAATCTTGAAAAATTTATCAATATTCATTGGCGCGCTACCATGTATTCACTCTCGCGCTGCATGAACTTATATATAGATTTAAGAACTAATCCAAATCGGAGTAACACAATCTTTATTTTACAATTACATGAAATTTTTGTAACTATTTTTTCTACTAATATATAATTATGATATGCAATCAAAAAGTCGTGTACATAAACATAAAAAGCGTTACTCCGATTTGTCGACCCGTACACTATGAAGGCGAATGGGCACTAATTTTATTTTGGGTGCAGGCATCCATATGCCGAGGAAGGAGCGCGGGATTCACGCCCTGCCGAACCCGAGAGCTGTGAGCGTCGCCCTGGTCAGTCAGAGCGACAAGACCGACGTCACACGAACCCTCGCTCTTATGGAGTGGTCGCAGTTTGTATCCCACGATATCGCCTACACACCTATTCGCAAGATGAGTAAGTATAACATAGTAACTGTAACTTGTTTTTTTTTATGTCTGTGATATGGATTGAATTTTAATTAATGTTTTGGCTCATCTTTTTTTTAGTTTGGACTGGAAAGCCAATATCGTGCTGCAGAGATGATGGACAGTGGCCGTTGCCGCGGTATATCCACCCAGACTGTGATGCCATTTCCGTAGCTAATGATGATCCAGATTACGGAAAGCACGGTGTGCGGTGCCTTAACTATGTTAGGTCGCTGCCTGTGCTTAGGTCCGATTGTACTTTTGGCCCAGCTGAGCAAGTAAGTTTATAGATACGAAATTACTGCTTGATGCGAGGTTTAGGATTTTAGCAAGAGGTGAATTCGTCAATTTTAGACAAACTAAAATGAATTACATGATTTGCGTTTACCGACGTTTTGAGAGTATTATTTCTGGTATTAAAATTCTCTAACATAATATTTTGCCAAATACTTTATTTTCTAAGAAATTACAAATTTATATCTTAACGAAGGGTTATATTAATTAACCGTTCAGATTGTCTTCAAATTCAAAATGTAACGTAGTATTGAAAATAAGGAAGCTAAGAATATGTCTAAAGCATTACAAATAAGTCAACGTACTTATTTTGACTACATCTATCGACCGTTAATTTATCTCCACTAAAAATTCAAATCCTTATACTTTAAAATTCTCTACCATCAACCATGACACTAAACATAATTCTCCTCTTTCTAGATGAATCAAGTGAGCCACTTCCTCGACGGGTCGACGATCTACGGCTCGACCCTCACCAAATCCAGCGAGATTCGTGCCTTCCAAGGCGGCCTCTTGCGCGTCAACACTCGTAACAATAAGGACTATCTCCCCGTTGCTTCAGGCGAACCATCGTCCCTCTGTAAATCTAAAAACTGCTACTTATCAGGAGACGAACGAGCGAACGTCGAGCCACAGCTGGCTGTGATGCACACGATCTGGGTGCGCGAGCATAACAACGTGGCGCGTAAATTAGCCGAGATAAATCCCGATTGGTCGGACGAGACACTGTACCAGGAGGCGAGACGGATTGTTGTTGCTGAAATTCAGCATATCACGTATAAGGAGTGGTTGCCGCTGTTGATTGGAAAGAGATACGCTAAGATCGTCGGTCTTGGAGTATCGACGAATTACAGCGTGTCGCCGTATACCTCTTACAGCGATCCTTCGGTTAACAATGAGGTGGCCACTGCCGCGTTCCGGTTCCTGAATTCACTCAAACAGGGCAAGATTAGGTGAGTTGATACAACATTTGGTTTCTAAAAAACAAAGGCTACATTAGTTGAGAATTTTTGCATAGGCATCACTTTAAAATAATTTGAAAATTGTTATATTAGTACATAAAATGTAAAATGTATGCAATCAAAGTTTCCTGACGTTGCTTCTTTTTAATTACAGCACAACAGACAATGACAGGAAAATTAACGAGAGCATCCAGCTATCGGACTACTTCTATAAGCCGCGTGCGATCGAAGCAGAGGGCATGTTCGACGGCCTCGTTCGCGGCCTTGCCACTCAAACCGCACAAAAAATGGATCTTCATCTAGTCACAGACGTACGTTGCATTAATATTCAAAGTCCAAATATTGCTATCAACAACCGACACTCGATCATTAACATAAATTTTGACTTACAGATAACGCATAAATTGTATAAGACCAGTGGCGACGTGGGTCTGGATCAGATCAGCCTTGACATTCAGCGAGGCCGCGATCACGGCCTTCCTGGATACAATGATTATCGCAAGCATTGCGGTTTGCGTGCCGCAAAGACATTTGATGACTTCTTGGACTACATTCCCATTGAGGTAATTACGTCGGAATGATTAATTGCTTTGTAGAAGATTGTATAACAGTGATTCTTCTTTCTTTGCTACAAGCGTAATTGATTGAATTATTATACGATAATAAGTTAATCAGAGAAGATGAACGATGAGACTAACGTAGTAAAATGATTTTTACAGATGGTTATGAAACTGCGTGATTTGTACAAACGTCCCGATGACGTTGATCTTGTGATTGGAGGCATGGCTGAAAGGCCAATTGAAGACGCTATGTTGGGACCAACTTTCCGTTGCCTGATTTCAATGCAGTTCCTTAAAACTCGCGAGACCGACAGATTTTTCTACGATTCATCTGACCAACCTGAGCCATTCTCTCTAGGTAATACATATATTAGATAAATTTAAATTGTTTTAATTTTATTTTTCACCTTTACTAAAGAATAATTTTGTGTTTTTAGCTCAACTGACTAGTTTAAAGAAAGTAACTTTAGCACGAATTTTCTGTGATAACGGCGATGGCATTACTAAGATGCAGCCCAATGTTCTCCTCAAGCCACAAATTGGGTAAGTTTTTTTAATACTATTTTGATTTTATTGAACGATTGTTTCAATACTAGTGCAACTTTATAAACCGATTGTTTCACTACTATTGTAAACAAAGTCGGTAAAGCAGAAACCATACTGATAAAGATTACCTTTAGAGGTAATCATAAAATTACCGACCGTGTTTACCATCTGTTACAACTAATAATATATTTCAATATATTCGGTCTCAAGCATTAGAAAAAAAATAATTTACTTTATTTATGATATTAAACTACATTTCTTCTTACAGAAACGGACTGAGACCTTGCACAGATTTTGAGGCGATACCCAGCATCGACCTATTCGCCTGGGCGGAGAAGGCGAAGGCTTATCGTTGAATAGCATTATGATTGACTGGTCACTGTTGGCATCGAGTGTCTCGGTGAACGTATGACACGGAGCTGAGACGACAATGTCGAAGGTGAAAAGAGCACGTGTGTGCATATCATTCCTATTGACACGGCTCGCTTCGCCCAAATGGGCTATAGTAAGGCTGGGAGGAGACTGCAAAGCAATGGCATGCAACAGTGGATCATGAACGTGCGATAATTGAGCATCTTACAAATGACATCGCAGAGTATAAATGAGATAATGAACAAAAAAAAGTAGCGATATATATGTATGTAGTCGATAAGCTTGTTTTGGCAGGCCTTTCGATTTTTTTACGAGATCTGAAGATGAAATTGTTGTATAAGTATTATTTTTTTAAATGTTGACTAAAGCAATAAGTTTATATGTTGAGCTCAAATGAGAATTCGATTTGTGAATTTTTTATTTTTATTGTTTTTTTTTTTTCGAGAGTAATAAAGTAGTTAAGAATTTTTTCATGGACAAATATAATAAATCATTTGTTTTGTTATTTACTTTATTTTTGAAACGATCATTTAAATATTTCTATATCAGTTTATTTTAACTATCGGCTTTGTTGAAAATACTGCCAGAGTATTATCACGTTTTTATAATGTTTGTTGCAATAATAAAGTACAAATATTCCAAAGCTATAAAAGATAAAAAAATGTTCAATTGGATTCGCAAACCTATAAGAATATATAGTACTAGATATAGTAGTAGCACTTGGATTACTTCATACCAAATGAAATCGTCAAGATTGAAGAAAAAGATGCGAATGGAACACCAATGAAATTTCGTCGTAAAGTGACTTGTCAATCCTAGCTTACAGTTTTTAAAATGAAAGACTTGATGTATGAGTGATGAGATTGAAGAGAACTTTGAAATAGTGAGAAAGGGAGAAAATAATGCGCTTTAACTCCCAATACTATAGAATTGTTTTTATTTATATGCAAATGAATAATATGTATATCAAATTAGTGTTAAGTTTTGGCATACTTCATTCAAGTACTGCTCAACTCGCAGTACACACCAAATGCGACTGATTAATTCATAAGAGAAGAAAAATCTATATACAGATCTGAAGATCTTCCATCTTTATTTTTTGTATAAGTACTTAACGATGCGTGCCATACACGAGTAACAATTCGTTGCTTAAAGCGTGGAATGAGAAACGTCAAATAAACATCTTGATATTGCGTAATTATCCTTTGTCTTTTATTTCCTGTTGTCCCCACACGCGCGCACACAACGCGCAAATACCTTCTAAAATAAAAGCCGCGAAGTGGTAAACTTTCCTTCAAGTCTGCCAACGCTCTCACATTGGCTCATAAAACGATTCAATGATCAATATATAGCCGGGCAAGCTTTAAGCCCCTTCGTGCATGTGACCTAGAATGCTGTACGTACAACACGTAATTTTTAAGAAAGTGCAAAACTTAACGTTTTTTTTTTTGCTTCTTTTTGATCATTGGGTAACGAAAATTCCAATCCATACGCACGGGCGCTTATTATTACCCTACCACAGTTTTCGCCGCCTTATGCGCTCCAAATTTCTAGAAAATATCATTCGGAAAGTCATTCCAATACACCGAATTAAACACTTTATCAACTACAAAAAAAAATCGCATATTCTACATACTCTTACACACACACGTTCCCGGATCGAGGAAAGTGCGTGCACTTGCAATTTCCTGCTACGGAATTGCGTCTTTATAAACATCCAGTATATAGCACTTCAATTTTTAAAGCCTCCAAAAAAAGAAAGAAAAAAAAATAACATCACGTGCCCGCGTGCTCACTTACTCCACCTTACACCATAGACCTTGATAACGTTTTCAAGTTCCCTCCGCAGTTTCGTATCTGGTGTTTTATAGTATATATATACGCACTACTCATACATGTGTGTGGTATTCCGTTAGGCGAGAAAGTATATACGCATGCGCCGGCAGTAAACAGATTTGAAATTCCTTATAAGCTGTGAGTGGATATAGTACACGGTAATTTCATGCAATTGCAGACGTGCGCACAGGTTACTCACGGAATTTCGCGCCTATAGGTGTATAGGTATATATACACATCAGAGTGTGTGGAGCGAGATAGAGAGGAAGAGTCATTTTACTTAGCGCGGAAGGTGTAGAACTACTGTGATTGCGAAATTCCAAACGTGAGTGTGTGTGTGTGTGTGTGTGTGTGTGTGTGTGTGTGTGTGTGTGTATATATATATATACACACATATGGCATAAGTAGAGATGTGATTATCTTTTCTACGAGGCGGGTAATAGCAATAAAATCTCGCTGTGTTTGGGTTATTAGAGCTAGCAGACCACGTGTCGTTAGGATGTATATATACGCAGAGCTATAATGTTCGTTTTTTGTATATACGTTCAATGCAATAATATATAATATATATATAGATATAACAACGCGAACATTCGTAAACGATAAATGTCTTGACGTAATGGAGTGTATATAATATACATTGAATTATATATATTTGATTATGACTTTTTGTCTTAAAGGATTGATTGCCTGTAATACGCGCAATTAGACCGTCATTTATTGTGAATTAATGTCTTAATAAAGACCGGTCGTATTTATAATTCCTCCGTAAAATAATAATTAAAAAAAAAAAAAACGTTTTCTCCGTACAGAAATTTTCATTGCTGTATGCGGCACGTTAAACGCAAAAATTTCGTTATAAAAACTATTCGAAGCTTGTGCTATACATATATACATCCATTCCAAACGGTGCGAGCATTAAAGAAAGCTTAAGATTTTCGTGCGTATTATAGGTACACGTATACTTTTACGATGCTCATTTTCGCTAACAAGCCGCGAAGCATAATGAATTTTTAAATGTATATAACAGCGCGTGTACATATATGTAAGTATACCGGTAATGGGACACACACAGACACACACACACACACACACATGTATATAAAGATCGTTACGAGCCTCACAATTAAAATCCGTATAACTTAATGCGATTCGCGACCCAATTCAAAAATTAGAAAATTAGTATAGAGATCGTTATTCGCAATTAAAAATTCTCACATATACATGTACATATATAGCCCTTCCCGGTATTGTGCTCCAATTTGAATTTTTACGATTTTTCCTATAACTTGGGTTAAACAATGCGCGAACTGTATACAAAAGGCTTTATAAAAACTACAAGTTATGTTCATTTTTTTTGTTAATTTCTTCTTTTTCTTCGTCTTCTTCTTCATCATCTTCGTAAAAACCACATAGCGCAAACTATTAATTATATATCATACCGCGACGGTCTATACAATTTCAACCCGCGCGTGAATATATCCTTGTCCTTGTTCCCTTTTGCACTCACTCGCATCCCTCACTTACCAAACATCCAAACGAAAAACAATTCACCAACGCTTAATACCTTTTCTATGAACTATATATCTCGCGACGCGCGTATATACGCAAAAAAAAAAACGAACAAGAGGGGAAAAGAATCGGGGACGGCGTTCGCGCAAAGTCATATACTCTATATAGACGAGAGCAACAGTGCTACAGCAGCGCTTGGAATACGATCGGATTACAACATGTCAATTAGAAGGCAAATAACTCGCGCGGTATAATGAAACGCGCGGCGTTTTCTTCTGCGCTGTCCGCGGATCGTTACGATTATAATTGGATGGGTTTCGTAGAAAGAAGGAAGGAGGTATAGGTATGTGTAGGAGAGAAAAAATATATATATATATATATATATGTAACTGTGTGTAATGCGTTGGTGTATGTGTGTGTGTGTGTGTGTGTGTAGGAGATAACGATACGGCACGGCAAGTGACTATGAGGCACGATAATTCGGTACCGCATTATTTTTACGCTGGCCATTAATCAGAGCGAGTAAAATCAAATTTTATACTTTCGTGTATTATATATACGCGGTTAGCGGTTTGCGAACAATCTATATAGGCAATTTTCTCCTCACTCCAAGTGTCGTATAGTTGTACATTTATGTATGTCCCTGTAGCGACGGGGGCGGTAATCGATACCGTAAAAATTAAAACTCTCTTGAGGCTGATATAGATATAAATCTCAAGTATATGTTATATATGTACACTTACAATGTACAATTAGTTTTAGGTGTGTATGTGTATATATATACAGATTTTTCTTTTTTGTCGAACACACGATATACGATTATAGGAATGCGTTTCATATATATATATATATATGTGTGCGCGCGAGTTTATGCTGATGCTACAAAATTTTGGAAATGTCTTATTTTTTACATAACGACCATTCCAATTAAAGAACGCGCTGGCGCGCATACCCATATATACATATAAACATATGTACAATGTAACCTCAATATTATCTGTAAAAATCGGTTGAATAACGTTTGTTCGCGTTTCACGCTATCCGTGTCACAACGAAATTTCCCATACGCCTGTATATATACATACGTGTGTATTATAATCAATCTAATTCTACTCGAAAGTATATATATTATCAGATCTTGCATGCATTTTCAAATTTCCAAAACTCTCTCGTTTTGAACCTTTTTCCTCTTACACCTGTTACTTACTATAAGCGTCCAGATATATACATATACATATGTATTATGTACAAAGTTGCTTATACTTTCGGCCAAAATTTTGTAAGTCTCTACATACAAACACCGTTACACAAGCGACAGCCCAAAATTCATAATTACACGCAACGATTATTATTCCGCCTAACACACCTGCAAAATTACGAAAATCATTTGTCGTATCGCCCACTCTCATCTCTCTTATAAGCGCATGTGGCGGTCACGCGTAAGAAAATCCCATATAACAACTCGGATGATGATAATTCTATTTCGTTGCTTTCGGGGTGTTTCGAAAATATATAACGAAAGAAAAAAATTACATGCGCACGCACATAATAATCTACTGGGCGTTTGCAAATTCGCACATTCCTCGTGTCGTGCGGGCCTTTCACTATATATATATATACACACACACACACATATACACACGTAAGCTCTTTTTGATCGGTTTTTCACACACATACATACTTATACTTCAAATAATTTTTTTTTCGAAAAAAGCGCGCAACCCGCCTACATGTGTATGTATATATGTATGTGCATAGTGAAAGTATATATAATACGCGAAGAAGTAAAAAATTATATTACGGCACGTGATGTCGACAAAATGCTCCAAATTGTTTACCTGGGGTACGCCCGAATTGCGTGAACGTATATAAATATGTATAGGTACATATATCGTAGCGCTTCGAAGCTATGTATTGGCGGGTGAAAAGATGCCTACGGGGCTGCGCCCAACTTTCAATTACGATATACTATAACGTGTGTGTATATATATATATATATATATATATATATTGCCGAAACCTATAACGGACCACACGTACTGCTTATACATATATATAGCGGTATGCATACACGCGAGTATAAATCTGGAGCTGCGAAAATACTGCAGAGAAAAAAGGATTTATGGATAAACTCATGTGAGTGTGTGTGTGTGTGTGTATATATATATATATATATATATGTATGCGCATATGCTCTTACAGTATGTGTATATATATACACGCGTAAAAAGATAGCAATCTCATATTTTTCATAGTCCACGAGGAGACAGGTATATACTGACTTAGTTCACATTATATACGCATTACGTTGTTGTTGCGTTTGCGTATATATACGCGCGCGAAATAGATCGTCTCCGATCGCGTTCTCACGCTATCTTTTCTTTTTATCCGATTTGCGTCGTATATTTTACATATACCGGAGTAGACACATACATATATATACGGTTGAGTTAAAGATCTACCGGCGAATTGTTATTGAAATTAGGGAAAAGAAGAATTTTTCCGCGGCTCAGTTTCTGTTGGATGCGCGCCGAGATGGTGTGTATATATATATAGTAGATGACTGTCGGTGTGATTTTTAATAGGCTCAGCTCTGCAAAACGCGTGGGTGTGGCGCGCAGTATGTAATTAAACGGCTGGGGATGATGATTATATTGTTATCGGGGACTAATTGCAAAGGGGAGATATGGCATTTAAGTGTTGAATCACGCGAGATTACGTGAACGAATGCGCGCATCGGCCGGGGGTTTATAATGAACGAGCGAGCGAAAAGTGTAACATTTGGAGTGCTCAATTGCGTATAAGATCTAGATATAATTATTATCTTTCTCACGTGGTTCTTGTATTTATCTAATTAAGACGTTTAAACAGTCACGAGTTATATATATGAAAAATTGGGGTTTCTCGTCTCGTTATTTATTTCTTATATTATATATACCTATATATATGTCTTGATAATTGTAGGTTCGTGAAAAATTGTAAAATTTGTAACGTATATATGTATATATGGACAGCGCGTATTTATATATATTCGCTTAATGAGTTTAAAGTGGCTGAGATTGCAAAATAAAGTCGATAAAAATTTTATTCGGGGTCTTTTTTAAAGGTGAATTTGCAAAGGCACTCACTTCCCACGTGTGAAAATAAAATTAAAAGTTGTAACGGTTATGCAAATAAACACATTCTGATTATTTTTTCTCGGCGAAATTGTATAGCTCTCGTAGTAACAGGTGAAACTGACTGCGCGCGAGCTGCGGTAAAACTTTGTGCAATTATTAATATTATCAGAGTGGAGAAGTAAGTGTATTATATCATATAAATACTTTGAGTACGAGGGGAATGATTAAAATATGCGTAAGTTTTGCAATACTTGAGGCTAATTGAGGCAAAACTTAACTTGATATAGAAACTTTGTATTCAGCATTATTTTCGATAAAAATTCTATATGATAGCTAAAAAGTATATTAGAAAGTATATTTAAATATGTAAACTGATGTTAATGATATTTTCAAGAATGTCGGAATATCTGACTATTTTCTACTATAAAATGTTGTTTATCTGATAAATATCGTAAAAATAGTTTTTATCAAAATATTCAATTTCACGCAGTTACATTTGTCGAGAAAATTACAATGGTTTGTTTTGAGCGCAAATCAATCACAGTTGGACCGTTACAATGAAATTGAAACATTAAATTACCTTGAATTTTCGGCTTTTCAGGGTAACTTTTTTTCTCTAATTTATGCAATACTGCTAAATCTTAGTCTAAACAAAAAATCGTTACGATAAATGTAGCACGAAAATGAGTATATAATTAAAACCAGTGAACCGAAAGCAGCGACAATTTTGAAAAGAAAAATATTATTTCACAAAGCTACTTTTTGTACATTGCTTCTATTTAATTTTACATTTACTGAGCATTTGTGAATTTTATACTGTAAGAAAGTTTAGAACAAGTTTTTCTAGTTTGCAAACATTGAATATAAATATTAAGGAATAAAACCAAAAACTTGTCTAACAGGTTGATTGCTTTGTAAATACAACGTAATTTTTAAATTATTTAGATTCGTCGATATATAAAATATTGTTAAATTCAAGTTCAGTGAAGCTGAAAATCCATTTTATGATTATACTACAAAATAAATGTAGAAATATTTAATCCTTTTTATTCCTGTATATTTATTTAGTTATTTATTTATTTATTTATTAAATCCAATAAAGATAATTTACAACGACGTAATTCCTATAGGGACAACATAATGTAGTAATTAATGTACACAGCAAGTGTGAATATACGAAAAAAATAGTTAGACTAGATAAAATAAATTGAAAACATTCATAAAACTTGATCATATTTAATATTTTTTTCATTTTCAAGCAAGTCACGTCATCAGATAAATTTTTCTTTTTTTCCTTAATTTAATTATACTTGATTATATGCTCAATGTATGTAACCTCGAAAAACGTGTTCTAAACTTTATGACTATTTAAAATTACTTAGTAGTTTTGCAATTATTGCATAAATAATCGATAAATATAAAATTGAAATATATGTAATGTAAGAGAAGCCACTTTGTCAACTATTGCTTTTCGTTTTCTGACAAGTAAAGTCAGTTGAATCATAGACTAAATTTCGAGCTGAATTCATTGAGAAAAAGGTAAGTAAATTAAAAGAAGTATACTATAACTGCGTTCAGTGTATAGAGTACATCGACTAGCGTGTTAGCCGGTTACCTTTATCGGCTACCTTTCTCATCGTAGTTGGCGGTGCCGAGGAGTTGAAATCTCCTCCTGAACAAACCTGATTGACTCCTTAAGGATCCGTATGTAAGTTGTTACAACAACTCAGAACATCAATCTTCCCTTCTGGTCAGTGGTTGCGTTTTGGAAGGCGAGAACGGCAATGTTTCTCGTGTCTCATATTAGTTTAGTATTTAATAATAGTTTTTAATGTTTTAGTGTTTCAGAAAAATCAATTTCCGAAAATTCGGGTAAGCGTTCGTTAAAGTTTGAGAAGTGAATTTAACTTCTTACAATTTATATTTATATGCATAAGTTTAGGGAAAATTTTCCAAATTATCGAGTTTTCGATATTAAAACGTAGTATGGAAACTTCGCATTGACATATATATGCATGAACGTTCATATGGGACTTAATACATTTCTAAAGGTATTTCGAAATGAATTTCTCTTTCAATATTGTGCATTCCCCATGGGTTTCTACCTGAAAATTTATTTCAGATTTATTTCTTTAGTCGATAAATCTGGATATCCATGCCGATTTATTTAAGAATTATATATAATATAGATACATAATAGTATCCATGTATACACAAATTTTCATAAAAATTTAAATCCATAACAATGTCTATACGGACGTTTGTTCAGAGCATATCGGATTTATATATATCTGTGGATTTCCGGAATAACCGAACAAGTCCACTTTTCGAGTTTCCGAAAAAAACGAGTTTTAATGTTCAAACTTGTATGTAAGATCGGAAGAAACGAGATGAGTCGCAGTACTTGAATAGTCAATTAACATATTCAAAACACATTTACACGCTGGTTTCAACAGATTATGCATTTTCTGATACGAGTAAGAACTAAAATAAGAGTGGACTTATCTGGTTATTCCGGGAACTCTAGGCTTATCTGATAGTGCGATTCGCGTTTATTTTGAGCGTATTCTTTAATTAATTATGAAATGGGTTAATAAATTACAAAATTAGCAACTGTTCAATGAATTCTTCTAACTTATTCAAGAAATTTCTATTTTTGTCACATTTCTATTAAATTTACGACCACTTGTATTGTATTTGTATTGTACTAATATTATAAAATTTTAAAATCTTTAAAAGAAAACAGATAAATATGTATTAGCCATCATATTCACATTCAATTAGAATTGATAAAACGAATTATAACTACGATAAACGAAAAAAATGATGGACTTATCTGGTTATTTCGGTCACAAAATTTGAAAAATGGATTTATTCGGTTACGTTTCCGGTAAATTGTAGCGTTACGGCAGTATTTTTGCTACTATATCTGATAGTAGTAAATGAAAAAGCCCTATTTGAAGATACAAAATCCGGGGTTATTTCGATTTTTAAAAAAAGTGGACTTATTCGGTTATTCTGGGAAGCCACAGATATGGATTCAACTTTATACTATGGAACCCATAAAGAAATTCGTACATATATTCATATCGATGAACTGAAAAAAAAAATAAATTAAATGGATGTCCGCACAAAAATTCACATGGACTGCAATGAGAAAACTATTCTAAGGTGAAAACGACGATTATACAGTACAGTATTAGATTCGTACCGAAATTTACATAGACATGTATTTTTATTTGGATTATCATATCAACACATAAATGTGAAATTTCTATATTACATTTTTAGATGGATTTCTATGTGGACTTCTATATAAAATTAATATCAATATTTTCCTTCAAGAAAATTCTTGCCGGAGAAAATATATTTTTTTCTCATAAATTCGACAATCCCAGAAATTTGGGTACACATATTATGGTAGCACGCACATAGTGGAGTGCTACAAGGAAACCTGCATCATTAAGAAGTAATATGAAAAGAATAATTGTATCTCATATTATTATTTCTGTATAGAACCGATAATAGGCAAAATATATGCGGTATATGCCGTACTATAGGTATGTTAATTGTTTCACTTATTTAATCTTCGACGTGAAATTTCCTTTAAAGAATTATAATCTCGATATACACTTTACGCTTCACAGCATAATTCTATTCCCAGATAAAATTCCATCGCTCGTATTGAATCTCATTAATTACATATAACTATCTACATATATTCATAACGATCTTATACCGATAACGCATAGGTGCCAAAAGTTTATGTCAAACCATCGATTGCTATATACTACTATTTCCAATGTAATATTTAAAAGCCAAAGCGCAGCTCTTTATCCTATATAAATTCACTAAATCAACGTACCCTTCACTATGACACCACCTTGTTCCAACCAAATTCTTACCGAATTCCCCATTACCACTCACACCAAACCGATACTTATAACAATTCCCCTAAAAAAAACCTTCTAACATCCGTGAAAGTTCGTTACACCAGGTGACAATCCTTCTCCCTCTCTTTCAATAACCTCCCCTCCTTCATATCATCACGCGCTCTTTTGCAATAACAACAACATCCAATCCAGGCCCATAAGGAAAAATAACAGCATTACCTCGACCTCCGTTATATATATATATATATATAAATCCAAACCTTTTCGCATACACCATAAAATTAAACCCATCGTCATCTTAATCACACACACACTCCATATATATCAAGGTCCGTCAGTGCCAGCGGCTCTCTCTCTCTCAATCGCGCATTCTACTTGCTCAGTCGCGTGGGGTGTCAGTCCCACTACCATACACCTATCAGAAGTACAGAGAGCGCGCGGTTGGCGCTAGCGAGCGGGCGTCGAGCCCCTTTTACTTTCTCCCGCGCCGTTTATAAACTTCGTTCTAACAATCCTGCCGTTCAGTCTGTCCGCACTTACAACAATTACACATACCTCCGAAACAAAAAAATAAAAAACATTTCGGAGGGTCTTTACTACAAGATCCGAGATACATACAGGGGCTGTTATACATCACTGTCGCGTGAGAGAAGAATACAGTGAAGATTATAATATAGGTTTATTATTAAGAGACGGGGGGTGTAATTGTGCGGAGACCGATGGCCAGTTGTGTGTTGTAGGAAGAGATTAGTTTTTTTTTTTTTATTTACGGTCGTTAGGACACTATATATATATATATATATATATATATTTGTTGAACGACGCGTGGTGAACGACGACGGAGCGCAGCGAAAAGTTGCGAATTCATGTCGTTTAACGAGCGGTAAGCTCGTCGTCGCGGTGTCCAGGACGCAGCTGAAAATTTACGAGGCTTTCATCGCCGTGCGCACGACGTTTATAAGGAAATTACTTTTCAAGGTATGTTGTTTTCTGTTTTGTCTTCTCACCATTCTCTCTCTATATATATATTTAGATATTTATACATTCTATATATTGTCGGCTTTTGTTCTCTCGCGTGTAGAGCGATCAGTTTTTCTTCCCGCGCATAAATATATACATGGATAAACATTACCCACGATATACACCAGGTCGATTGTTAACTAAAGGGTATTTAATCGTTTGTTTATCGCGCTGCGGTTTGCGAGTAAATGGATTTCACTTGTTCTCGTGTAAATTCCGAACGCGCCCGTGAAAGAAGGAGCGGATTTTTGTATGGGATCTATAATTCGAAATGTTAGCAAACGCGCGCCAAGTGTACGCAAAGAGTTAAGTGATGCGCGGTGGAACGAGAGAAGTATATATAATTATAACGAATAAGGGATATTATTTATGGTGTACGACAGGTTTAAAAATGATAAGCGTTGATATATAACAGGTTTTGGTGACAAATTTTTTTATATTTTGAGAAAGTCAGCAATAATTAAAAAACAACAATATATAAATGTAAAGTAGGTCAGTTTTTGATTTAACTTCCTGATGATAGTATATGTTAAAACCTGTTTTTGTTTTCTTGTTCTTTTTTTTTCAAGAATATATTATTGTGAATTACACGGTTCGAGATGTGTGAGACACTTTCGGATGCAATTTATTGACCCTTTACCAGACAAGGAAACTTTCAATTCCTTGAAGTTTGTTTTTATCCTCATCGGTTCCTCGCTCCAGATATCGCGTAATTTTCGTCAATAAAACGTAGTACCGACCTGATGCCATCATCATCATATTCGCGATGTAAATATTCACTATATATATATATATATATATATATATATATATATCTTGTGAGGAAATCACGTGATGATTCACGAAAAGAGAAATTTTTACTAGAAACAAGATCTCAGCGCGACGTTTTCCCGAATGCTACAACTGGCGCCTATATACGTATGTATATAGAGCTTGGGAAAAGTAAGAGTGATAATGCGAGTGAAAATAAGCATTGAACTTTAGCCAAATATGCATGGATTTATCGTTACGCGGTGCATTTGAATGCGGCCGTTTTATTTTCCCGTGTGGTATATATCTAATACATAATAAACATATACACTCGAGTGAGTCATTAACAGATACTCGCGCGTTTGTATACTGCAGTTTGTCGCTCGCTATCTAAACTCATTTATTTACACTGTCTCTGTATATGTACAAGCAGTAAAATTAAAAGAAATCAATCGTCGATTAAATCGGATTTAATTTATCAGGTTACTTGGGGAAAAGGAATTCCCATAAAACGTATAGCAGTGCGGGAAAAAAAGGAAAAAAAAAAACTAGAAATACAAGGAGTTATGATATCAAGCACAATGTGGTTCATTCGGGTACTCTAGTGCTGGAAACTTGATATTACATACGCACGCGCGCACGATAAATGTAACTCTTACTTTTATTATATACGCTTAGTTAAAACTCACGGAATATATAAGAAAAAAAAATATATATATAAGAAGTTGTGAATGAAGTTTTACATAATCTTGGGAGGTGGTAGCAATGCAATGCGACAATAAAGGTAAAAGTGAAAAGTATATATGATACACTTTCGCAAAATGATACGGAAAGATAAATGAAGAAAGAAAAAAAACTTGTCTCTCTTCGCCACAAAGTAGGAGGAAAATGTCGCGCGGGAATTTCAGGTGCACACCGTTCGTGTACACACACACACACACACATACACACAGATTTACGTAAGAATTTTGCATATACGCAATAGCACAACGGGGGCATTATAGGAATTCGCCTTAGCGCTATCGTGCAGATATATATAAAAGTGCATAAACTGGTTCACCACTGGTCGAGCGCCGCTATTTTGTCCTACGCAAAAATATTGGTAGATACGATTTTAATGACTTATATATCTCTCTTTCTCTCTTACTCACCGATTCCTAGAAAGTAAAAGGAACAAATACGCGTGTGCACGCGTTACCCTTTATATTTATATCAATGGCTTCCCGGAATAACCGAATAAGTTCACTTTTCGAGTTATTCCGAGAAAAACGGGTTTTAATATTCAAACTTATATGTATAAGATCGGGAGAACCGAGATGAGTCGTTATACTTGACTAGTCAATTGACACATTCAAAAAAACTTATTTACACGGTGGTTTGAGCAGGTTATACAGTTTCAATTTGAATGATAACTACGATAAACGAAAAAAATGATGGTCTTATCCCGTTATTCCGGTCAGAAAATTTAAAAAATGGACTTATCTGGTTACGTTTCTAGTGAATTGTATCTTTACGGCAATATTTTTGCTACTATACTGAAAGTAATAAATGAAAAAGGTCTATTTGAAGATACAAAATCCGGGGTTATTTCGATTTTCAAAAAGGTGAATTTATTTAGTTATTTCGGGAAGTCATAGATATATACAAGTATATACTCACACTGTAATTGAAATATCGTAAATCCACGCGAAAATCGTTTGTTTACCTCATCAAGTCGATGGCTCGAATTACGGGCGCGTGCGCGTGGAAAGGCCACTGCGAGTGCAATCAGCACGCGCACGAGTGAGTAAGTTTGCATATACACGCGCAGACCGCTGTTTTTACCTATCTGTGTATATGCGCGCTTATGGATTTCTAAATTTCACGATTCGCTTGATTGACCGAGTACGTGTATATATATAGAAGCGGGCGGTGGACTCATGAATTGCTAGCAAAAAATGATTAATTACTATACTCCAGTCAAAAGCGTACCGGCCATCGATATACTAATATTCGTAACAGTGCGCATACGTTGATTGTGTTTTATAGACTTTTTGGGGTTTATGAAAATTTCCATTTGCTAATTTGTATAGCCGAGTGAACGCGCAACTGTATATATACATTATAGAGTCGAGTATAGTATATAATATAGACACACACACACACACACACAAGTTTATTCATTTTCGCCAATTTAACTGTACCGCGCCGCGTTGTAAATCACTTTTCGACTCTATTTGCCGGCAAATTATATCGGATAGCTCTGAATTTAATGCTCAATCTAGATTATATGTATAAAGATATATAAATATAATAACGATCGGATTGTGTTCACGTTTCGCAAAAACGATTATCCAGCATCTCCTTACGGGCGGGCGATCACGTTTTATCGAATTTACGTCCGTAAAGCCAACGATAATTGCCTCGATAATTGCATTTTTACATAACCATCCGAAAACAATAAACTCCAACATGCCTCAAAACTCACATTGACTCATAAACCTAATAAATACCTTTTTTTTCCTCAATCACTCTCTCTCTTTCTCTCTCTCCTTAAAAAGTCGACCATTCCAGCATGTACAATTAAAACCACAACGACCTTCTCCCCATTTTTCGTGCATGGCTTCTCTCTTTCTCCCCCTATAGGTATATTACATACATACACCAATTGCACAACCATCGAACCTTTCACGCGGAAAGAAACCACCTCGCGGTATAAACATTAGCTACAAGAGGTTCGTGTCCGGATGAAAGGGTTTCAGTCACGTGCAGACTGTAGACAGACGGCACTCGACAAAGGCGCCCTACATCGCCGCAACAGTTCACTTTCCCATGCGACCGCTTGGCACGCCTCTGTACTTATCGAATCGTCGTCGTTGTTGTCGTCGTTGTCGTTGTTGTTGTTCTTGTCTTCCGTAACCGGCAATCAATCTATACATAGGGATTTTTCGACCGATCTGTCGAAAATCTGGACCTTTGCACGTTGTTATATATATATATATATATATATATATATATATGCGAGTTTGCGAAATTATCGTTCTTATTGGCAATACTACTACTACGTGGATTGCAAGAAGGAAAAAAATTTAAATGAAATGTATTAGATCGATGTGTATATACATATGTACATGGGTTTCCATCAATGTCGGAGGTATAGTATTCGCTGCCCGACGGGGAAAGGTCGATATGCATAATACGCACCCGCCCGTATATATACCTAGTAGCATAAATTAGCTATTACAGCGGGGGCCGCTCTGCACGCTTGGCTAATTTTCTGTGTGTATGTGTGTGGCATAGTTTTACACGGGATATACTCTGCAATCAACTTTATATATATACTCATATAAACCTTAATTCATCGGGTGTATATATTGAAACTACAACTTTCTATTCGCGACATCGCACCCACGTGGCTATGTAAAATATATATAATACCGATAAACTTTACCTTTACGTTGTCCACGACTCGAAACTATCCGGCGACAAAAAGGAAAAGCATATTATATCGCCTGATGCAACAAGTGCATAATACACTATTTTTTCCTTTTTGCATTTCGCAATATTATAATGTATACACCAGCCGAAAACCCGGCCTCGCGACCTTTCCTTTCGCTCTCTCTCTCTCCTCTATCTCTCGCTCTCTCTCTCTCTCGATCGAAATTACGTTTTATATATAAAAGCAATGTAATGAAGTCAGGAAACGACAACACCCTATACACGAGATCAGGTGATGTATATAACGGTACAATTGAGCTCAACCTTGCACTTTCTAAAGAAAAAGGAACAGAAGTGAATCAGTTCTTTCCGTTCCAAAAAAATGCCGAGTTGCGCTCAAGACGACGTGTGCATGTGTATCACCTGTCGTTTTGGCTCTTACCTTGATATATATATATAGTGGGAAACTGGCGCGCGTACTTATACTCGCGTGGTTGCGTAATAACGGGATATTATGTAAAAAATAAAGAGAGAGAGAGAAAGAAAAAAGAAAAACGTCGCGATGTCTGGGAGGGAAATGTAGTATACGACTTGAATGTGTGCTAATTCTCCGAGGCGAACGATTACGCGGGAGAGATAATTAATTATTATTGGCTCGCAAGTGCGTATGGTGTACTGTGAGGGTGGGGAGACACCAGAAGTGCGTGGTATAATTGGAGTTCGCATGTGTGTGTGTATGTGTATGTGTATATAGTGTTAGGTAAGGACAGGAAATTGGGGTACTTGGTATGTGCACACGGAATTTGTCGCAAAGGGGGTCGACGTGAAACTGTATATAATCTAGTGCATCTAAATTTCTTTACGGTTTTGTATATATGCATACGCACTTGGGTGGTTAATGGTGAAAAAAATCATGGTTTGTGAGCAGAGTGATTTATTTGTTTGTTTGTTACGAGGAGGTTTTAATCTCTAATGCTTCGAATAGCTCGTTATACATATAATGATAATATATATACGGAAAAACGCGAACGTATATATATATATATATATATATATATATATTCTATAAAATGTTTAATTCCTTTAATTTCAAAGAGAAATTCATGATTTTATCGGCTATTATCGTAATTATAAATGTACTCAATAACCATTCCAAAGGAATTTGTCCGACTAGTATATCTTGCAGTTTTCAAAACGAAAGTTGGCAAAAACTTAATTGATCGCGATCCGAGAAAACGTCTCGTTTTTCAATATATATAAATATATAACTAGGTTAACGTGTATATATATTCGAAAAATAGACTACAATTCAACGTTAATTTATATTTTCTATATATTATCATTAAAACACATCTCTACCGAAACCCTCTCTAATTTTGATATTCCTCCGCAACGTTATAATTAAGCTCGTTAATTTATTTAATTGTATCTCGGGCGCATATATTATGCAAATTTCTTCTCAATATTTGCCCATTTAATTTCTCCGAGTGTTTAATTTTATTATACACTCGATATATACAATATATTCATGCGCGCGCAGATATCAGCGTTTCATTAAGAGCATTTCAATAGCAAGAGTAACGGGTTCGCGTGTGAATTAAGCTCCAGGATGAAAGGCGTCAAGCCATATAGTAATACTCTCGCTTGAAAATCAATAAACAAAGGCTCGCGTTTAACGTCAATATACTCCAGACAAATCGTCGTTTTTCAAAGCTGTAATTTCCCCGCTCGTGCGCCCGTACACTTCGCTTGCGTTCCATAATTGCACAAGCTCATGCTCGTGTTCACCTACGCACATGCCTGTATACGTATATACGCAGAAGCTTAGAACCGCGTTGTCGTGAGAAACAACCATTCGGCACGGCTGAAACTTTTCAGCCATCGTGTGGCACACGTATATAAGCGATGACGAAACTCTATGTTCTGCTTTTTTAAATATATATATACAACGCGTGTGTGTGTGTATATATATATCGTCGATGCTCTCCGAGTGTAGATTTCATTACCGTAAGGATAAGATAGATCGCTTAATTGGTCTATATAACCACACGCACCGAACATATAGTGGACAGCCCGGTGCAATTATTTGGATTCCATTCTTCGAAACCTTGTTTCTATCACTTATTTCTGTGTGTATGTGTTTTTTGTCGAGATGTTCAACTTGGGCTTAATTGTTGGCGGCCTTGTCGCGCCTCGAGGCTTTTTCAAACATTGTGTATACCTATATATAAGATTTAAAATTGACAGGTGTACAATTTTCTCCTGCTGGTATAGGCTACTTATTGCATTGTGTGTGTATAT
>JAYJLV010000027.1:11178857-11195510 GCA_036873485.1 Torymus texanus | reverse complement strand
AAGAGAATGTTAATTTAATATTTATTGTTTCGTGATTACTGCATTGACTCACGAGTCCTTAGAGAACTACCTTAAACATAACTTATCTCATTCTCTTGAAATCGAACATCAACAAAAAAATCAATAATAAAAGTATTATGAACTCTACGTTATCACGCTTATCCATAGTCTACTCCAGAACAAGTATGAACAAATTTTTAGTATATGCATCTTCTAATAATTGTTAATCGATTAAAATTATTAAACTTGTACAGTTTTATTCATTGCATAGGTAGCGGTTGCATAGGTAGCGGTCCAGTTTGTGTGCCTGTCCCAGTTAGTGTGTCTTTTTAGAGATATTTGACATAAATTAAACATTATAACTTTAAAAGTTATGAAAAGCTATTACTAGAAGCATCAAAACATTGTTTTATATCACAAATAACATTGTTTGATGACCTATCTTTTAATTATAGATATAATTAAAAACACACATTAATACGGACATTTCATTTGCTTAAAGGCACACTAACCGGGCATTATACCCTATAAGTTTAACTCATACGTTATATGTTTTACGTGAATTACAACCGTTTTGGAGCTATTGAATTTATCAAGTTTATAGAAAAATACAACCAGTATTAATAACTATTTTCTATTAAAATGATAAAAATTAAAACATTGATATTCGTAACAATGTTACACACGATGCCCACGTTCCTCAGACCACGACAACAATTCAAATAAAGATCTACAATCAGACTGCAATATTACATTTTATATCCCATCCAATTATACACGCTATATTACGTCGTAACCATGTTCGATATTACATCCACCAATGTTCCAAAAGACATTCGGCCACATTAGCGGCACACATCTAAACCCTGCGGTGACTCTCGGCGCGGTAATGTTCGGTCTCAAGTCCATACCCACTGGTCTCGTGTATGCTCTTGCTCAATTCATCGGTGCCACCATTGGCTACGGTATGATAAAGGTATATTGACAAAATCAAATCACCATCTCTATACATACACACACAAATTACATCGAATATAACCCTTTATAGGTAGTGACGCCGGTGTTACTGATGAACGACGGCAACCCGAATTCCCAGGTGCCACTGTGCGTGACAGTCGTCCACCCTGATGTCTCTACAGTCCAAGCGATTCTCATCGAGATCCTTTGCACGTCTCTTATACTATTGGGCGCATGCGCCACGTGGGATCCACGATGCGCCCATACCACCGATTCCACAGCCCTGCGTTTCGGCTTTGCCGTTGCCGCTATTTCCTTTGCCGCGGTAAGCTACTTACGAGTGTCTCCTCTCTCTCTCTCTCTCTCTCTGAGACACGAGGGTGGGAGAAGATGACTATATACGCGTCCTTTGATGCTGCGTGTGGGTAGAATGAGAGGGAAGCAAAGTTTCGCGAATAACTTGAAAGTTTCGCTATACTACTTCGTCTTCTTATTCGTCTTCTTTGTACTGCGTATATATAGATTTTACAAGGTATTACGGAGAAGTAAAGTAGGCCCGGAAGCTTTTGAATGGTCAAATTAGAGGGTTTAGTTGTATTGCGCTCGGCGTAAATCGAGGGATGTATAAAGTTACCTTTTGAAATGTCGTGCGGGTATACTTTTATTTTTTACATTCGTTTTTGTGATGTTTTTATAAGCTTAAAGTCGTCTCGGTCGGGTCTTTTCGAACTCGTTAATTTGGGCGCGTTGGGCGTATAAGTAATAGGCTTATACAAAACTATACTGATCTACTGAAGTTAATACTCTTGACAATTGTATACATAATAAAATGGACGATATAACGTTTCCTGCCAATATTCATAATGCTATAGATTTTTTAAAAGAAGGTACTTGTGTACCACATCGGACTAAAACATCTTACGTAATGTAATTGTATAGAGCCCTTACACGGGATGCAGCATGAACCCAGCGAGGACCTTCGCACCGGCTTTGTGGAACAGCGCCTGGGAAAACCAGTGGGTAAGATATTGCGATCGCGAATATATAGCTAAAATATAGCTTCATTTTAGTTATAACAACCATCATACGATTTTTCTTATATATAACGATAATTGTTCGCACAGATTTATTGGGTCGGTCCGATGCTGGGAGCAGCGCTCGGTACGTCAGTCTATCTAGTTCTGTTCTCGGAGAAGAAGGAAGATGATTCGAATGAGAAGGTAGATTACGAATCTTATAAAATGGCTGAAGTCAATCCACCGGAATCGGAAACGGTCGTTGTGGAATAAGTGCTGAGGATGTTGTTATATATATTTGTTAATTCTGTGTGAACGATGCAGGGGTATTAGGAAATGTGTATATATAATCATATGTGTGTGGACTTTTCAGATTTATCGTCTGCTTATAATGTACATTGAAATAAATTGTAATTAAATTTTTATTATTATTGTAGTTTATAATATAAATGATATATGCGGGTAAACGAATTAACATCGTTGAGAATTATCCTATGCTATATACGAGTATATAATTATTTGCATTTACAATCTCGAAATTCTGATGCGTGACGTGAAACAGCCTCAAATTGTGCAAAAACATTAATTTACGAGGCATCGAGTTACAATCAATACAAGTCCAATAAATTATCATAAAGCGGAGTAAACGTTGAAATATACGCACTTCGACCGGCGGCGCGGCCCGCCACTACTGTTCGCAATTTATGCACGACGGTAAATTGTGCAGTTAACGACGAATCTATAAATGTTAATGAACGTGAAAATTTCACTATTACTGCAGTGCGCGTGCGCGTACTACGCCTACTGTGCAAATTTCCGTTCCACGGATTATAATTCCATTAATAATAATCAGGAGAGTTGTGCTGTTAACGCCGTTTAAAAGAAAAAAAAAAACAGACACACACACACAAAAAACGGAATCGTTTAACTGCGACTTGCACTCTTAATTGCTAGGTACATCCATGAACAAGGAAGGAAAAAAGAAATCAATGCTCGTTTGAACGTCAGCGCCTATACGTATAAAGTTCATTCAACTGCGAGTGCCTACCTATATATATATATACACGTACGTCTGGACGAACACTTGTACTGCCGAATTTAACGAGCTGTAGATCGATTCTAGTAGCATAACTATGCCAATTATATTGTCATTTCCACGCGAGGATCAATGAAAAGCTGTTGCACGTATCGCGGTCGTCACTTATGATACATCGTGATGTGTTTGAATATAGAACCAACGACCGTTTAAACGGGCTGTTGACTCATTGATGCACTTTGAAAAATGTTACGTGATTATCGGCGCCTGAATATGACGCGATGAAGGTCGAGCAGACCGGGAAAAAAGAATCGCTCCCACGAACAAATTGATTGATATATGTATTATAGATAGTATATTATGCGAGAGGGGAGATAAAATTATTGCGAAAGTTCATCACGCGGGCTTTGGGCGCGGAAATTAAATTATTGCTCGTCGGTGTGATATTGTGAGAATATCAGGGTTCTTTATTTCATATATCGTGTAGGTATATCGATTATACACACACACACACACACACGCTGATGAGAGGGATCGAATGTAAAATATAATATATAAAGTGAGGGTGTATAAACCCGCGATAAGTTGTAATTTAACATAATATAGTCGAACAATAATGTGAAAGCCCAATTGAATATAAATGATTTGATTATGCTTCGCTAAATACTAAATGAGCTAGCGTATATTCGATATTCTAAGCGCAATTATATATAGAGAAAATATACGAGTATGCAAAAGTCCATATAACTACGCCGTGCGCGCGTGCACGAGTTTGAGAAAGTATTACGTCAATCACGCGAGACTATATTTTTTTTCCTTCTTCTTCCTCCACGCGCGTGTGTGTGTGTGTAAGCAAGTGTATTTTTTTGCAATGCATTCGCGTACACGTGTCACTTGGGTAGTTTAAAAGGTCAGGTCATTAGCAATTAGAGGAAAGTGTGACTAGATAAGTAACGAACGTGAAACCTGACAAGTGAGGAAACATTTTTCCTACTGTCAATGCTATAGAGCGGATATCGCGAAATTGCAATATAATCGCGCGGCAAGCGCGAGCGCGTTTCTTTCGACGAGTATTATAAGCAATGCGCAGTTGTCGATGGTGTATATATATATATATATATATATGTGTGTGTAATTTTACTTGCAATTAAAACATTTTAAATGATTAATTTGTTCTTTGATTAAAAAAAAAACCGTTACCAATTTATTGGCTCGTGGCGTCTTCAAACTTAATTTGCTGATTCCTTTAATTAATTATAATGAATTGAAATCTCGCTTTTATTATGATTGAAAACTCGCTGTAAGACTGTGGGAAAAATCATCATACAGGCAGCAATGACGAGAAAAGTTAATTAACAATTGCAGTAATTTTTTAATAATACAAATTACTATAAAAGAATAATTAGTTATTCATTTGGACGTGTCCTATTACACACTAGGGGAGTATATTACTTAAGTGTCATAAACCTTTTGTGATATGTTCTTGGATGTTGAATATACAAAAAACTTCAGTAATAGAGTGAAAGCAATAGTATAGTTCATTGAAATTCAATGAACGTTAGATGAATTAAGCTTTAAAAAAAAATACGTTTCTGTTAATAACAAAAGAACCGTGATAGCTAGAAAAATTATTCTTTTTAGAAAATATATGTATTATACTACTCTTTCGAATGCTACCCATCCTATTCAGATATATAGAGCCATTCTCGAGAAATTAAATCGGCCGAGAACTATTCAAAATCTACCTTAACAAAGAATTTTTAAGCGATAAAGTCAATTTAACTCCTGTAATCTTTGGACATACAAAACTCATTTTTTTTCGTTTTTCAATTTTTTCCTCAAAAACTAATCAACAGAATGAATTCAAATTTTTACAGATTATAGCTATTTATATTCTGCATTATCATGATTTTTCTCAAAAAAATTGACCATTTAGTTTGGGAGTTATAAGCTTTAAAAAAAAACACGTTTTTGTTAAGAACAAATGAACCGTGATAGCAAGAAAATTTTTTTCTTTTAAATATAGGTATTTCAATTCTCCTTCAAATACTATCCATCCCATTAAAATATTTCGATCCTATCATTAAAAAAAAGCAAAAATAAATTTTGAGAAAATCGAAAATTAGAAATAAAACAAAAATGCATCAGACATTTTTTTGATTCCTAACACCTCGGAAAACAATTAAGTATAACATGTTTTTACAACAACTCAAAAAATTACTATCACAAAGCTTCCTCTAGGAGGAAGCAAAAAATTATTGGTACATAAAAAATTAAAATAAATGTATGTGTCGACGTTGTTTAAATTATTGGTAGGTCAGGTGGAATTCGGCTTGATTTTTAAAAAATATATTTAGGTTTTATTTTGTTGGATTTATATGTTTTCTCACGTAAATTTATGGTATCAAAAGCGGATATTGAAACTAGTGTATAAATTACTTTTACGACTGTGTATTTTAATAAGATTGTGTCCTACTTCAATATATACACTGAAAAATTGAATTTTGCATGTCACGTGATAGATCAATAAGCTAATAAATAAATCTTGACGAACTTATTTCATAAAATTGTTGCTGAAACTTCGCAAATAAATTTGAAAAGGTCTTTTAGGTATTACGAATGCTAATGTTGACTAATAAATCTAAAGCGAAAAAATAACTCAAGTCATTTAATTACTTTGAAACACGCGATCGTATATTGTACAGTGTCGTTCGCAATTGATAACAGGTTACAAATAAATTTTTTAAACATTAAAAAAGTATAGCTCCTGTTATTTTTTTTAAGAAAATAATATTTTATCATAATGTGATATTTTAAATAAGAACAAATAAAGATCAAAGCCGTTTATATATGTATATAGTTAATCCCGTATTGATAAAAAATATCTTTAATAATACATAATACGCAAACTAATTGGTATTTATAAATTAAGTCGAAGCCGAGATTTATAACTATAATGTGGGTCGAACGTCGGAAGAGCAAGTACTAAAAAAAACATGAAAACTGGAGCAATTTAAATAGAAATAATAAAGCACACGGGCACTTGAGAGTAGCTGTCTCTAGAGTCGAACGATAAGCAATCACCTGAAATTGACATAAATGATTTAACGAAGATATATATATATATATATATATATATATATATTTTCAAGCTGCAGTCTGTAATATATAAGTGCGCCGAACCGCTTCGCTGAACGTGCACGATGCGATAAGAAGCGCATAAATAAAACCAATTTTCCATTCTTCCCGTATTCTCCGGATCTACGCCTACTACAATGCAATTTGTATCCATTATAAATATATACGTGCGTAATGCAACGTCTCGCCTTTCTCCCTCTCTTTCCATCCGACTTGCAAATTTTCGTCTCCCAAACAATAAAAAAAAAAAGGGGGGAGAACGAGAAGAAGTGACGTTTCGTAATAGTTGCACTATGCGCGTTGTACACAAAAGAGCATTATATTTCAAAGCCCCGTACGCGACGCTTATCGGCGTCGCGCATGCATAAAACATGTAGGAGGAGGGAGCAAGAGAGAGAGAGAGAGTGAGGAGATTTGGGAAGGAGTCGTGAGACTTGTCTAAAAGGGAAACACACGCGCGCGGGGGCGATTGTTCTATCTCGCAGGCGCGGTCGCAATATACCTGCTACGTTGCATTAATTTATTGTTGTGTGGTATATAGCACAGGCGAGAGCTCGCGCTGAGGGTTTCGTATATTATACGGATGGTTACGTATATAGATGACGCGTATAAGTTATCGGTGCTCGAGAGTTTTCGTCGTTGTATGGTAAAATGTTGACTGAACATTTTCAAGATATTTTCTTTTAGTATAAGTGCGTTTCTTTCGATGGAAGTGGAATAGGAGATGTTGATTACATTTACTGATGTAACACAAGTTATGGCAATTCAGGGACGATAGGAGTACGATCGTATACAATGGTTTTGAAAATCAATGATTCAGTTGCATAATTGTCAACAAATTTATTAAAATTTTTAATTAATAATTTTATAAAGATTCTTTAATATTCATTTTAATAACAAACTTTTTGATAAGTTTATGACGGAATGTAATAGTGTTAGAAGTAGCTATAGATTCTGTTAGATTATTTCTGGAGTTAAGGCACTATTTGCTGTATATTGTTAATTTCATCACTTGAGAGTGCACAATGTAATAAACAAATAGATTTTACATTCTTAATGGCCACTTTTTAAAGATAAATTAATTTAGATATACTTTCGACATTTTCACATGAATTGATCTTTCTTTATCTTATCAAAACCTTCATTTCTTTTGGGCGATTAAAATATCGCGTAAAACGTATAAAAATGCAAATAGTAAATTGGAAAACTCTTTATTTTCTGTGCGTTCACAGTCAATAAATATGTAAAACTTGTTTTACTAAACTGCTGTAAAATGTATACAAGACTATCAAACGTCTAAGAGCAGTAAAAATCTATAAAAAAAAAAAAAAAGGTCGGCTGTATGCATAAAACATATTTTGTACTAATGCATACGCTAGATTATTATATAAAATCGGTAAAAAATGAATACAAAAGCGCAGCCATAAAAATGTAAAAATGTAAATTTCTATGTATAAATCTAAGATTTGAGTGTACAGTTATGAAACGTGTACTGATTCTCTTCTTATACAATTCTGTATAAAAATTTTTACATTATAAAAATCTATTTCAAATGCTCACTTATGTAATACTGACTTAGATAATAAGATTTGGTCCATTTGTTGATTTGAACTTCTCTGGCAGTGTGGCTGGCTTGATAAAAATTGCCGCTAGTTTACTGTGTAGCATTTTAATGCACTCAGGAAGTGGCGCATTTTCTACTAGTTGTTCAAGAATTGGACGCTTAAAAAGTCTCTTGGCTTCAGAGCGCTGCTCGGGTGTAATAACTCGATCATCAAGATGCACCAATCGAGGAAACCAGGAGATCACAAACAACCTATCCATTGGATAATCAGGAAATTGTAATATTCATTTGATACTGTAAAATATGTTTGTACAAGAGAGAATGCAAAAGCATATACCTATATTGCAGATAATCATAAAAAGTTCCACCATTGAAGTAACTTGGAGCTCCCTTATTTCCCATAAGACACAAATATTGCAAATTAGGAAAACTCGCAAACAAGTTTTTTAAAAATGGAAATAAATCTTCAATTTTATTATTATTCAACCAGAGAAGCTGAAGTTTTGGCATATAAGGAAAGATTGTAAGAGAATCAATGTTATTGTAATCCAAATTTAATGATGTCAAGTTTTCAAATTCAGCCAGAAAATGTAAATTTCTGTAAAAAAATATCTATAATTAGTAAATCAAATTACTAGTGTCATCAATTGAAAAGTTTTAAAAGTTTTGTAAGCACCTGCCAAATTTATTATGACTAATATCTAATGTGTGAATGATGTGTCCATAATTTTCAATAATATCATAAGGCATGTAAAATAAGTTTTCAAAGGCCAATGATAAACAATCAGTAGCATTTAGCGATGAAGCACTTGAATATACTTGTTTTGGATGCCGGTAATGGACATCCATAAAGACAAGCTTTCCTAAGGAGGTCATGTTGAATACTTCTACTTCTTCAGCTTCATCTAATTGCAGTTCATCATAGTATTCCGACCTAAATACATACAAAATTTGAAAATGCTAGTATTTTTAAAAGCATTAGTTGGTATTTATCAAAGCAACAATTTTCAATGAAACAAGGATGTTTAAGTTTACTGGACTATAAAATCTACAAATACAGAGATAAAATAAAAACTAATACATCAGTCTTTTGGAGCTCTACCTTATCATGTTTTTAATTCATTGGTGTTACTCACATTGTTGTTCAGTATCAGAAGGAAACTTTGATAAAATGTAATACTGTATTAGAATAATTAAGAGATTTCAAAATAATTGTTAAATATTATTAATGCAATGATTCATCACTATTTATTAGCAGATTTTATTCCAAATAATTTGAACTATTATATTTAAGAAAACAATACACTTTGAAAAATATGTATTTCAAAACAGATACACTATGAATTGACATATATAAGTAATCTACAATCTAGTATAGTTAGGTATACAATGAGTAACTTCTTATCAGGGAACTGATTGTAAAAATTCTTGTTCAACAATAAAACAATTATAGTAATGTAATAAATAAATATTAAAAATAAGAAAAAATGTTCAAAATTGAAAGTTGATAGGAATTTAAATTTAAAAAAACAGACTTGAAAAGCAGAAAACTTAAAATAAAAATCGACCGCGATCGTGCACCGTCGATAAACGAGTACTGACAAAAGAGATTGAAAGAAGTTCGTAAGAAACCTTATCTACATTAGCGATAACAGAAAGAAACTGTAGAAATTAAGGTTAGAATTCCAAGTTATATAACTTATGGGTTTGCCCTTCTAAATGAAAATGACATAACTACGAATGCTAGAAAATTCTTTTATTCTTTCTCTACCATAAATATCATATTTAAAAATAAATAAATAAATAAACCTCATTTCAGTACTGTAATTTCAAACGTTTCAGAAAACAACTCACCGACTCTTGCTGCATATCCTCTTCTTTGCAGCACTTGGAAGAAGTCCGGCTCCCCCACAGTCGCCTTTTCACATCACAACACTCCCAAAACCTCGAAAGCAAGCTCAATAACTAGTCAGAAAAATTAACAGTCCGAGGGAAAATCCCTTTGGGCTCGAATAAAACTACATTCTACCGCCAAACATTTCTCTCACTTGAGCTGGCGCTGCTCCTCCTCGCTCCTTTTTGAAGAGGCGAAGCAAAACACTGATATGCAAGCCGCGTGGATCATCTTCTGCATTATTATCAGCGAATTTTCTAGCACGCCGTCGACATCTGGCGGGGTATTACGTAGTCGCCGCCGAATAACAACATTGGATCTTGGATGGCTGACTCCGCGTCAGCGTCACCCCGTCGTCAGATTGTTTTGTGTAGTGTACTGGTTATATAGTGCATTGTTCATATATATCAATTCGTAATTGGGACAGGACAAAGGTGAGGAGTGAAGGAGAAATGAAGAGGTGTAGAAAGTGAAAATAAGAAAGGGAAATGCATTTGGAGGTTTTTTTATACGGTGGAGAGGAAACTTTATAATGTGATGTCTTCTCCTGAAATTCTCGTATCAATTTGTGTGATTCGCATTGAGATCAGTGATTTTGACCTTTCCGAGAACGCAAGTAAGGCTTCTTTTTTTCTTCTGTCATGTTTTGTGTTTGTAACCTCAATCTTTTTTGTTTCTGATCATGTTATATACTTTACAATCAATGTAATGTTCTGAAATCCTGCTTGTTAAATTGATTACATATTCATTAGAGTTTCAGTTTCATTTATATACAGTTATCACAGCTACCCTTTGTTCCTTTCTCTATTGTTCGTTTTTTCTTTAACAGTAATAAAATTTTTACTTAAATTTAGTTAAATACAGTAAAAGTAAATGATAAAAATGAAATTTTTTCAGGTGTCATGGACAAAAACACAAGAAAAATGAGGGGGTTACGAGAACCCCGAGGTGTAACAATAGAAACATATTCAGGTCCGAATGAACAACCTGGACCTTTGTTACCACAAAACTCAAAGAGTTCTCGAACTTCAAGCAAATCTCAATCAACATCAAGAGAAAATTCTGAAGAGAAGTCGAGTATGTCTGGAGCTGCCTCGAATATAGATAGTACTTTAGGTGCTGCTGCTTGTAATTCATCAGCTGATCAAATCAATTTTATTTCTGGAAACCCTTATGTGGAAGTCACTAAGGGAATTTTACATCTTTTTAAAGAAAAGTAATTTTATATTATACTTTATATTATAAATATAAATGGTTTATACATTATTGTCAATAATATAATATTGATTTATTAATTATAGCACATTAACAGAAATGCACTCTGCTGCTGATCGAAGCAACACTATCTGCATATTATCAGTTCCAGCAACCATGACTTGTCATGATTTAATGACTTTTACGGCAGCTTGTCATCAAGATATTCAGTATTATAGAATTATTAGAGATGGGAATCCTAATCAATATATGACATTAATAACTTTTCGTTCATCAGTGAGTATTATTTTATAATTAAATTTAAAAACTACAAACTATACGAAAGTAATTATTTATTTTTATAGGCAGCTGCCAGTGAATTTTATGAAACATTTAATGGAGTTGCTTACAATTCATTGGAGCCTGAAATTGTTTGTCACATGGTTTTTGTTTCAAAGGTGGAAACAGCTGATAATGGCTTACCACTCTCAGGACATACAGAATTGCCATCTTGTCCTGTTTGTTTAGAAAAAATGGATGAAAGTGTAGATGGCATACTGACTATTTTGTGTAATCACACTTTTCATGCTAGCTGCTTGGTAAAATGGGGTGATACATCCTGCCCAGTTTGTCGTTATGCTCAGACCCCAGAACCTGTGGCAGATAGTCATTGCATGGAATGCCGTAAGTTAATGTTATAAATTTCATACTGATTAATCAAATGTTAAATAAAAGAAATAAAAGATAAGTAAGAATTTTGATCTTAATTAGTTGCAGAGACAAGTAATGAAGTATTATGGATTTGTTTGATTTGTGGTCACATTGGTTGTGGTCGGTATGATCAAAGTCATGCCTTCGAACATTACAGAGACACACATCATTGCTATGCAATGGAATTAGGTCAAAATCGAGTTTGGGATTATGTTGGCGACCACTGGGTCGATCGCTTATTACAAAATAAAGACGGGAAAATGGTAGAAGGTGGTCAAGAATCTACCAAGGGAGAGACGGCAGCTGTTGATGAGAAAGTCGATTCAGTACAGCTAGAGTTTACTTATTTATTAACTTCACAACTTGAAGCACAGAGAGAATATTTTGAAGAAAAGCTTGCGAAAATCGAACAACGAACGTGCGCAGAGACAACAGAGTTAAGGGAAAAAGTTGAATATCTGTCTGAAGAAAATACTAAGATAAAGGTAAATTAAAATATATTACAAATTTATCATTGTAAATAAATTTCTTTGTTAACTACAATTCAATTTTTATCTTTAGAGCCAACTCTCCACTTTAACTCGTGAAAAACAGGCGATAGAAAAGAAATTACAAAACGCCAATACCAAGCTAACACAAACCCAAGTCCAACTAGCCGAAGAAAAGGAACTCCGACAAGCGCTTCAACTCAATCAGACGTCATGGCAAATTAAACACAAGCAGTTGCAAGATGAAATGCACGAGTTTAAGGAAAAGAAAGAAACGGAAGCAACTGATTTACGAGAACAAATACGAGATCTCATGTTTTTCTTGGAAGCACAAAAACAAATTGAAAATTCAGCGGAGAGAGAGGAGATAGCATCGGGTCGCATCGTTATCGGGCCTGGCTCGACTACGCCAAAGAGTAAGAGTAAAAGGGACAAAAAACATTGATCGAAAGTTCTCTCCACTTATTCCTGTCTCTCGTAAAACTTCTTGTAAAATATCTTTATGCCTTGAACATGGTTGTAAAATATTAGTTTTTTATTCTGAAAGAAATAAAACAAGATACTTAATTTTTAAGTATAGTCTACTTTGTTACCTTTTATTGGATACTTAAAAGATGTTTAAATTATTATAAAAAAGAATAGAATGATGAACTTTCTATATATTTTCTATGATAAAGAAATATATTTAATAATAAAGTAAATCGTTCAAACTGAAAAAAACTCTTCTATTTGAAAAAAAAGAAAATAAAGTATGAGAGCAAGGAATACAATGACAAAGACAAATTGTAACGTTTTTCCGTTTTTATTATCATATATAGATCATATATTTTTTTTGAAAACACTTAATATAATGTACTTATAATTATATCGTAAATTGTTGGACATGCTGGTTGGGTCAAGAGTCGCGACTCTGTACGTGGAGCTTCCCAGTGTTTTTCATTTGTTTTATTAGTTTTTTTTTTCTTTAATTTAAACTTCTTCAAATATGAAAAATTCGAAAGTCCATAATTCAAAAGTCTTCCTAAATACTCCCCTCCAAATCGTGACTACATTATTTTTTTTTTCATCTCTATTTAAACCGCCCTTTTATAATCCGCGCGATATAATCGAAAGAGGCAATTGAAAATTCGTTCCTTTACATTTTTTTTTCATCTCTTATAATAATAAACGCGTGTCTGTGTAGTCGCGATTCAGAAACGAAAATGTGCGATCAATCAGCCGGTCGTTCGAATTTCGTTCGTATCATTATTCATTTTCTTTTTTCATTAGCGCTCTAGTGTCTTTGTCTGAGTGTAGAATGTGTATATGCAATTTTATATATACCCGTCGATCGATTCATTGATCGCCCATCGAATTAGCATTATACTGAAAGCATCGTACTCTTCACGCCGCAGCAATTCAAATGTAATTCTTCTTGCTCTCTTCTTCATTACCGCTTCTCGATCTCCTTCGCTCTCATTTTTTTTTTCTTTACGAGTATAATATTGACATCTGTATTAGCTTGACGAGCTCGCAATTACAAAATCTTTCGCCTCTCGTTTTATTTATTTATTTATTTATTTTTTCATTTTTAAATTCGCAAACGGCTATCTTTCTTTCGCTCTTCTCGCTCGACATTTCGACTGCGATTTTTCTTACTCTCGCTCGCTTTTCTTTCTCTCTCTAAAAATTTTCCGCGCGAAATTCAATAATCGATATCTCGTACTTTATTTTTATTTAAGTTTTTTTTTTCGAAACTACGCGTCGACCTTTAAATCTGACAATTTTTTCTTCTTTCTTTCTTTCTCTCTATTCTGTGTGGGTGCGGGAATTTTACAAAATTTAATATAGTTATAATGGGCTCATAAAAGCGATCATCCGTTGGTAACTCACGCGCGCGCGTCTCTCGTCAACAGAATTTCCGGAAATTCATATTTATCAAGCGTATATTTGTGTATATGCACTTATACATCCGTGTGTGCGTATATTATATATTATGGAAAATCAGCGAAACCGAACAAGTCCACAAGGAGAATAGCCGCGTTTCCTCTGGCTCTTCTCGTCGTCCCTTTTTTTTTTATAAAAATAGCAAAAACGCGACTTACGAAAAATAGTATAGCGAAGGATAAACTTTTTTGGTTTTCTCGCCTTATCTCTCACGCGAATCGTCTCGTACCACTTCTGCAGCGCAAATGAAGTTATAACACAGTCAGCTTTTTTTCTTTTTCAGTTTCGATGACACAAAATAATTATATTTATTATATATATATATACCTCGCGCTCTGAGCTCTTCTCTCGAATTCCTCAAATTATACAAAAATATAAATATTCTTAGTAATTTGACTTATAAGTAATAGTATAATGACACTTACATTTTCTACAACAACGACTAAACTTTAAAAATCATCCTTTTAACTTTCTTAAACAAATTTCATCTACATAATTTAATTCCCTCGCCACCAAAACTTTTAGTAAATTTCATCCTCTTGCGTACAATTTCGTCTTTTATCCAATATTAAACGAAATTCTATCTCCGAAAATTTACTAACAGTTTTTTTTTTCTTCACCTCTCCGAAATTCCTTGAGAAGAACCCAAAAAGCGCAACGCGACGAAGCTCACGTATATCATCATATATACGACTAATAACGACGAAGAAGCAGATGAGCAGTTATGACAAAGGATATCCTACTTTTATCTCACTCACTCACTCTTTTTTTCTCTCACACACTTTGAAAACGAAAAAAATGAGTATACATGCGATTCCGTTCGACGAGTCGTCGTCATCGAGATTTCTTATCGATTTCTTTTATTTTTGTTTTTTTTTTCAATAGTTTTACGACATATAACAAACACATTACATTCAGCTTTCTCTGTCTTTATTTTCTTATTTTTTTTTTAAACATCGCCTGTACTAAACCCCCCGGGGTATATTATACTTCGGAAAAAATTTCTCACCAAACAGAGAGCGACTTGTGGTAAATTGGTCTGCGAAACTCGTCTGCGCTTTTACTATAATATGTACGCAAATATCTTTCTCGTTATGCTCTCTCGCCTATCGCTTTTTTTTTATATACGTGCTTCACGTAAAGGGCGATTTTTATAACTATATACTCCTGCGTGTCACTCTCGCGCCTGTCTTATATAATTCGTTCGCGGGTAGGGGAATGAGTTAGGGGGGGAAAAGGGGGCAAAAATGTATATAATATTAATCCTCGGTCTGGCGCAGAGCGATCTCGATAAATGGATTCTTCATTTAATTAATTTACTTCATATTATATTCCACTCTCTCTCTCTCTCTTATTTTTTTTTTCTTAATCATTTTGTGTCAGGCATAAGTGTCTCTTATTATTTTGTTTAATTTTTTTTTTATTATTCTTCTTTAATCTCCATTCAAGTACAGATATATTCAGTACGTCATAGCAAACATCGGTGTGACTATTTACAATAAATACAGTCAATTATAGATATCATTATATATAAATAAAATATATGCATATATATGTCATGTCGTATGTCGTGTTCATCAGCATTAGGTTGGTTTGGTTTGGTATTTTCTTTTTGTCCTGTTTTTGTTCATTCATTATTATTATTATTTTTTTTTTCGTATTTAGTTAATTAAATTTTTATTTTTTTTGTTATCCTTAGGTAAGTTTTTCTTCATTTTTTTTTGTTATCATTACAGCAACACGTGACAGTAAACAATTAGATCAGCGGCGTAAAATAGCGTATGTTCTCCTACCAAGGTAGTGTGTGGTCGTGTGGCTACATTAACGATAGCGGCTTGTGGCTGCTGAGAAATTCTCTCTCTCTCACACACACTCATTCACACTTTACTTTTTCACCCTCACCATAGCACTCTACACTTTTTACTCCCGTTACTCGCGTGTCTACACGATACCCTCGCGCCTCTACAATACCCCTCTTTCCGACTATGTAGATTATAAATACTTAATTACACTTTGATTTGCGTCCTAATCGAGTGCACTTGACATTTCATGTGTTTATGTAGTCCTCAACTTCTCTACACTTTTCTCTCTTTTTCTTTCCCGAGTACACTCGCCTTTTTTTCCTCTCTCTCTCTCTCTCTACTCTCCCCTAACTTTTCTTTCTCTCTTTGTCTTATCTGCGGCGCGCAGTTTCGCTTCGTTACTCTTATACATCCGCGGCAGTAAAAAGCTCTCTAGCGTACGAAAACGAAAGGTAAGAAATAAAAGAACGACACGCTGTACGAGTCTTGGCCGAAAGCACGCGCGCAACCACTTTGCCACTTTGTTCGAGCGCGCGTGTCTCCTCTCCCTTCCCTATCCTCCCCCTCCTCACCGCCAAGCCCTTGTCTTTTTCTTCATTAATTAAGCACCACGAGGAAGAGTTCCGAGTGTTGTCGGTACTGTTTTGTCTATGTATACATTATATATATATATATATATATATATATATACACACACGGCGAGGGCGACAAAGTGCCGCGCCTAGTTTTCTGTGTACGTATATGTATGTATATATGTGTTATTTTTTTTACTGAGAGTGTGTATGAGGGTACGTCTCTTGCGAATTTTCCTCTCCTTTTTTTCTTCATTTAACGAGCATGAGACCTTTTTTATCCCTTAAATTCTCGACTTCTACTAATAGGAGATTTTTTTCTTATACAGAGCGTTGGCGCCGTTTTTTTCTATAT
>JAYJLV010000027.1:11145001-11178757 GCA_036873485.1 Torymus texanus | reverse complement strand
TATATATATGTATATACTTTGACTTTTATATTACCCTACTTGCGCGACGAGTCGGAGCACGGATTCGCTCTTTTCGCGAAAAGGCCAATAGAAAAACTGGGTTTAGTAGTATGAATGGTTGGAATTTTTTAGAGTTCACTTTTGAAGATTTACATATTCCTTATTATAAGAAAAGACGCTTTAAAACTGACGATATTTGATATTTTTTTTTTTCAGGTATAAATGCAATTGAGAGAGGATGATTTAATCAGCCGTTCTCGTATTTTATACATGAATCGTATAATTAAAAAAAGTTGAATATATCGTTATACAAATATGCTAATATTTAAAAGTAAACCCATCCTAGACTATCAGTGCAAAATTTGCTTGATGTTTACGATAAACGTCGCTGAGTTCCTTTTTTTTTAAATGCATGCAATATAAAACTCGATAGATAGCAAAAATTCCTGTATTAAATTCGCAAAGTTTTAAATGCGTACGAAGGTTCCCGAAAAAATCGAATCCGACCCCTGTTATATATATACGTGTATAAACAACCGCGAACTTCTTTCTTTTCATCATCTTTTTGTTTTTTTTTATTTTAACGAAAAGAAGAGAGCGACTATTGATTTCTCATCGTGGAAGTCAAAAAAGCAACTGAATATTATCATATTCCTTGTATTCATTCGTTATTTTCATTTTCGTCATTATCATTTAACCTTGTTCTCTTGATAAAGTTTCTCTGTTTCTTTTGTTTCTCCTTTGCGCGCGCGTCTTTTAATTCTATCATTATAATCTGATTCTCATCTCTTCTTTTTTCAATATTACTTTTTATTAAAAAATAGTCGATTCAATTAGGCGTCGCGGCGCGCGCGTATATAAGCGATTCGCGACGACGAACACTTGTCGTGTATCTTCTTTATTTTTTTTTACCTCCGTGCCTGCTATCTCGTCTTATTTATAGAATACAATAGTGCTTTTTTCCCTTTCGTTCTTTACTCTTACTCTCGTTTCATCCCCCTTTTTTTTTTTTTTAAATATTGTATATATATATATATATGTAATAAGGTGTATGTGTGTGACGGTGCGTGTTTAGATGATCACGACTCGAAACTGTCGCCCAATCGGAAGAAGCCAGCCCCGTTGAGCTACAGAATGGAATAAGTGTCAGTCTCAACACTCTCGAAGTAATTTTTTTTTTTCTTTAATCTCCTTTCGCTCCCCTATTTATCGTTAACCGTTACTTTTTTTTAATTTTCCCCTTAATTCACCGTCTTTCTTCAAAAGATATCTGTGTTTATTTCAAAGCTCGCTCACACGCGTCTAGTCTTAACGATTCATTTTTTTTTATACATCTAGTAGCAATTTTTATCTAAACCAGACAGTAATATCGTTGTTCACTATCTAGCCATAAGGACGCCACTATAATTTTATTTTAATAATAATTTATCTCTCTTGTTTTCTCTCTCTCTCTCGCGATTTATTTCTCTCACGCACACTCACCCCTTGTTTCACGCTCCTGTGTAATGTCTCTCTCTTTCTCTCAGTTTTGTTTTTCACTCTCACTTTTTTTGTTACCCTTCAGCAGCAAATGCACTCGCGCAGTATTTTTTTATTTCAAGTAAAACTAATGATCTGCAAAAAGGTTCCTTTAATATTTATATATATATATATATTTATAGTTCGGTACGTTGGGTCTTGCACAGCGAACGAATATTCGAGAGGCGGACGCAGATGCGAAGTTGAAACTTATATGAGTGTGTATAATTTTAATTTTATATTTTTGTTTTGTATACGATTTTTCATGAATTCTGCTTTATTTCATTCAATCTTTCTTTACAAAGAAGTGATCGTCAATAAAAAATACTTTGATTACGATTTTTCAAAAACTTTTTGTACTTCGACAATACAATTGGAACAAAATTTACACCTGGTTGATCTCTTTTAATTCGATTACAAAAACAAATTACATGTTTTATCGTGTTCGTCTCGTTTATTCTTTCTTGTTTTTTCTTTTATACATATGGCACGTGGAAGAACCAAGGGATTCATCGTTCATATATAAAGTCGACAATCTGAATCGTAATTGACATTAGATATGACGTCCTATCATCGACGATTCAGTCAAAAAAGGGAAAAAAACAATTGAATTTTTCTCCATTTATACAAAAAGGACATATAAATAAACGCGTTGTTTCGCCATAAACATCAAAAACGCTCGAATAAATCGCTCAACTATCATCTCTCTCTCTCTCTCTCTCTCTCATTTTTTTTTTCACCTCCTCCGCCCATCTTAAAAATATCAATTGATATACGATAACTAATAAAAAATATACACTTTTCCTATAATATCTCTATAATTACATATACATTTAATTCGACTTTCGTTCGTTTATCGTGTACGTGTAAGTGTCTCTCGCGTGTATATATATTCTCTCGTTCCCTTCATTTTTTCTCTCTCTCTCTCTCTCTCTCTCTCTCTATTTTATTACGACCAGGAAAAAGCCCAAATACATAACATACATATTATATCGTTAAAACTCACGTCTCACATAATAAGTCGAATAATGGATCGCGTCGGATAATAAGAACGAACTCACAACGTATGATGTTTCTATGTATATGAGTGTGTGCGTGTCTGTGTATGTTCCAGCTTCGAAAACTGCATGCGTCTTCTCGCGTGATACATGAACGTAAGTGTAAGTGAATGAGTGTGCCTGTCTGACAGCCAATTAATATTCGTGAATATAATAAAATACCCCGACTTCCTTGGATATATACACAATATACCCATAGTAAGCATAGTTACGTTACGTGTGTACAATACGTCATTCTTATATCGACAATTAACGAGTTTTTTTTTTCTTTATTTTCATTAACTATATATATAATATATATATAATGACGAATCACACGCGCTATCGCACTCGCACACACAGTACACCTCACCGCGGCAAAATACTCGAACGTGGACGCTATGATAGTGCTAGGGTATACACAATAACACACACACACTCGCGGTTTTACAATTTCTTTATTATTTTTTTTTTTTTTTTATTGTTCTCATCGTATCTCATATATCTCGCATTCCTCCATTAAAAAATACCTCTCGTACTCCCTAAATACACACACACACACATACATACACATTCTCTTCTCGCCCATTGCACCACTTGTGAAAGCACCTCGAAAACATGATCGCTTTCGCGCACACGTACACACAACCGCCGAACACTAGTCCGTCTCACAGCTAGTCTCTTCTCCAGGAGAAGAGGTAATAATAACGACGCGTACACTAAAACACTCGATGGAACCGCATGCGAGAACGTGTCCACCTTTTGTATTATGGCCTCTGAAGATAACGTGTCGTTTTGTCTCTCTGTTTCTCAAACAAGGATCGACCTGTCGATGCACGTTTTCGTATACGAGCCTCTGTCTGACTCTCCCGAATTTAAAGCTATATATGTATTGACTAGGTTCATCATCAGCATCATCCGTTCCTTCTTCTGATGCGCGGTGGTAGCATTCTCGCGTGTCCTCCATCTCTCGTTGAGCGCGTAACATACACGCAGGATCTGTACGCGTACGTATATTTATATATAGCTGAGAGATCCATCGGCATCATCATCGTCCACATTCACGGCAAGCAATCGCGCATTATCCTTTAGCATTCGAAGCGATAGTTTTTTGTTTGTTTGTTTTTTTTCTTTTATCTTCATTTATTGAATTCTTTAATAAGTATAGTTACTAATGGCGAGTATCGAAATAAATATCTAAATTTCAATCGGCCGGCCTTCGGTCACTATAGTACGCGTCCGAGTCCCAGTACTTTTCTCTCTCTCTCTCTTTCTCCCTCACATTCTTTACACCGTCATAGTTGCCTCGAGCCCTGTACCATCCTTAAAGTCTCCGTGCACCTTGCCACGGCCTCCACGCGCGCTCCGAGCATTTGGCATCTTTCAAAATACACAAATAGACTTTGGTATAAAATTTCGCGTTAATCTTTGATAAGGTCCGTGTGTGTCTGTGTATGTATCTTCGAGCTCGTTAGCCCTAACAGAACTTGTCGAGCCACCAGATGCTGCAAGCCGACGAGCCGGCTCGTCTTCGACGTCGTTTCTTACCACCGCTACCACTCGACTCCATCGGCTTCTTCACAAACCGTATGTTATAGGGATCCTCAGCGAGTTCCGGATAAACCTGAGCATCGTGCACGTATTCGCCTTCATAGTTAGCTGCCAGGCCCATCTTGACGATTTCCTCTTGCTCGGCTGCCGTCCACTCGACGCTCGTCGGTGTGTTCGCCTTCAGCGCTTCATGCTCGCGATGCCAGGCTTTGCGCACGGCACTCGTCTTCGCGTGACGTAGCAGCCGTTGTCGTTCCTTTTCCACCGTCGTACCATACCGCAGGTTGATTACGTAGCTCAGCCCGTGTATTTTGACGTCCGTTACGGGACTACCACTACCGTTCGAGCTATCGTGGAAGGTCGTGTTCACCTGGCCGCCGAGTCGTTTCAGCTGACCCTGGTCCTCAGGTGCACGCCACGTTTCCTCCTTCACGAAATAGAACGCGTCCTGCTGGGAACTGTGCACGACAAACGTGAACGGTAGGAAGAACGACTCGTTGAACACCGTTGTGAAGACGTCCTTGTAAATGGAATTGGCCGAGGGTACGCTCGACACTACAGCTTGGTTGTTCTTTGTCCGTGACACTAGGATTCCTTTGCCGAATGGCGGATCTGATGCAGCGCCAAGACGATTAGGGATCAGCTCGGAGTTGTCTTTCTTGAGGGCGGAACGCGGAGGTGCAGAGAGGCCGACAGCGTCACTCGAGTGCCGTTGGTGGATGTAGGCGAGGAAGCCAGACTGCACGCCGAGGTTTGTCACGCGCTTCTTTTTGCCGAAAATAGAGGTGCCGGGCTCTAGGCTAGGCGGCACGAGGCTGCTGGGTAGACTGTTGGGGAAGAGCTGCGGGGCTAGGCTCTTCAAGTCGTAGCCGAGGTTCGATAGCCAGGTCGTGTGATCTGGAATAATCGAGAGTTTGAATAGTTTATGAGATTTATCGGGATTTAAAGTTTAATGCATTTCAAGACATGAGATTAAGTAAATAATATTGAGAATTGTTATAGTATGACATTCCGTGATTTTATAATGAATTCATGTTCATTTGAAAAGGTATACAATACTCTGTTTAAAAATTACTGCGAATCAAAAGACGAAATGCATAAATGACTGATTGATGCATTCCGGTTTTCCGCCTCACATCTACGTCGAATTATTCCTGAATGAGAGCAAGTTTATATAACTAAAACTCATTCGATTACAAACAGTCAATCAAATTTTAATATTGATAGAATCGAACGTTTTCAATATAGAAATCATAAATATGTTATTCAGTCTTTCTATCTTCTGTTCCATTTCTTTAAATATCAATATTCGATGGAATTGGCAATTCGAAACTCACCCGTGGGCAGATTATTCTTCGAGGAGCGTCGAACGTCGATGGGATCGTTGCCGTTGAAACGATAAAGGTGCAGGTGCGTTGGCTTTTGCAGTCGGTCCAGCACGTTCTCCCAGAGCGGCGACATCCATTTCCCGATAAGCGGATCATAAACTTTGCCATTTGGCATGTGAACCAGCGACGTTATCTGTTTTGAATAGAAACAAATCCCGTGAGTGTGTGTGTGTGTATACGTACGCAGGGATGTATTTATGTATGTGTGCATGCATTGAAATCATTAATGCGGATTATATATAGTTGGAATCAAAGCTACAGATAGTTTGAATGCTGAAATACTACTGAGAAGTAAACTATAATTTAAAATGTGCACTGTCGAAATTAACTCACCTGATCGAGCAAACCGCCGCAGAAGTCAACTGGTAAATAAAGATACGGATTGGAGTCGTAGACGATATGGCCGTACGGAGATCTCATGATCTCCCTGATACCTTCGCCATACTGGTTGAAGATCATGATGGGCGTACCACATTGATCCGTGGCAATGTAATACTTGTGCCGGTATACTTGTGCGTAGATCAAATGTCCTCTGTCATCGTAGACCAGGGACATTAATTTTCCATCTCGAGGACTGTAGATTTGGCTGACTTCGTATGACCGCTTCTGGTTGTTATAGAAGAACTGCGTGACGTTACCGTAGTTGTCCTTCCTTGCCGCAAGTCTGTCAAGGTGATCGTAGTAGTACCTCACGTCGAACCTGCCTCTCTTGATTGCCCTGACCAACAATCCCTTGGCGTTGTAGCTGAACCTTTCTTCCCTGGCATTTTGGATAACCAGCCCACGGTTATCGTACTTATATAGACCCTCACCGAACTTTATAATGCGGTCTAGCTCGTTGTACTCCATAGGAATGTTGTTACCCCGGTACGTCAACGACAGCATATTACCGTTAACGTCGTATCGGAAGCCCCAGGGTTCCTGCGCCTCCACGCCAGTCAACTGACCGTCCGTATCCCACGTATAATTCTTAACATTCGTGTACGTGTTTACACCAACGTTTCTTGTGTAAGTGCGGGTCTGGTTAATCCTGCCCCTAGAATCGTGCGTGAACTCCATCCTAAAGACTTCGAGGTTGTGAATGGTGACAGTGATCTGGGTCTCAAGGAAGCGCATGTCGGTGATACGTGAGAAGATGGCCGTGCCGTCATGCACCGTCGTCTCGTTAGGATAGGGCTTCGACACTTTGAATTGGCCAATCTGTTCTAGAGTTCCAGTCTTTGGGCTGTAGGATAAAAGGTGAGATGGAAGAGTTAGACCACCGATCCGACCGGAAACAGCGATCAGCCGGAAGTTCGAGTCATAGTCGAAGGTAAACTTGGCATTGCTCAGGCCTGTCTTTGCACCGAAGTCTATTCTCTCCTCGACAAGCAGTCCAGCGTTGTATTGATAGTCCCACTTGTACTCTACATCACGTTCCGAATGTATGACTTCCGAAGGGAGTCCCATCTCGGTATAGCGCATTTCGCTCTTGCCATCGCCGTGAACAACTTCGGCAAGTTGTCCCGAGGTGTGGTAGCGATAGATAATTCTGGCACCGTCTCCTGGAAAGACAGTCTGCAGGAGATTACCTTCATGACTATAGTGCTGGAGGTAAGACCTGGAGCTACCCGGTGGAGTGTAGGTCACGCGCATGAAGCCGAGCGATGCTTGGCAGGAGAACGAATGTTTAGTTCCCGATGGTAAAATAATATGCCTTAATCCACCATCGTCGTCGTACTGCAATTCGAACTTTCTATCGCTAGCCAGCGTGATCTTCGACAGCATATTTAGGTCGTTGTATTTGTACGTTTTCGCGCCATCCTGGCTGTTCGTAATATCCGCCAGCTGTCCGTGTCTATCGTACCCGTACGACTCGTCCGATGGTCCCCACTTCCAGCTTTGAATCCTGTTGAATCGATCGTACGTAATACTTAGATTATGTCCATGTTCGTGGGGCTGCCAGAATAACGGGAGGCCCGCCGGATCGAAGGTAACGGTAAGCAGTGGATTCCTTGCTTTGTCGTAAAATGTCTCCCGGCTAAACGCCTGTTCGAACTCGACGCTAATAATCCTCGACTCGTTCACCCAGATTTCGCGATTGAGCGTTTGCTGTAGATGACTGACGTCGCCGACGAGATTGTACGTGGTCGTCATGACGTTCGTCAGTTCGCCGAGCGACATCACCTGGTAGCTCCACATCGGGAGCATTTCCGCCTCGACGGGCAGGGCGGCTTTCAGCAACGGATGCTTTGTCATTGCGGCGCTTATGATGCGCCCACCGCCTGGAAGGTTCACCTCGAGCGTGCTGTTCGTAAATGCCGTGGCTTTCTTCACCATTGAGCCTGTGGGTGGGTGGTGCGGTTGCAGGGTTGGGGAGAGAGAAAGAGGACAAAAGAGAAACTGGAGGTTTAGCTTTTCCGTCGGATGATGATGCGGTTTTTAAGAGTTGTGTAAGTGCGAGCGAAGTGAAGAAAGCAGGCAGAGAGTTTTGGCGTTATGCGAGATTCTAGAGAGCGTCGAGCTCTCGTTTCAAATGTTGCTCTCAATGTAGAAAGCCAAACTCGCGGTTTTATTAAAAGGCAAGCATTTGTGATTTGAAAAAAAAATACTCATTATTGTGTAACAAAGAAAAATAAAAACACTGTTGTTTTTAATTAATTGAAAGGAATGAAATAAAAACAAGTACAATTGCATGGTTAGTTCGAAAAATTCATTTCCCGTTCTATCTATTGTTATTTATACTACAATAATACACGCTATATCTCTATCTAAAGAAAAATTGTCAAAAACTAGAAAATTGAATAAGGAAATCGGGAAAACAATTTCCCCATCAAAAACAAAAAGCATAAACGCTTGTTGACTGATATATACGTATATACATTGCTCGCTACCTCGTTCCCCACTTCGAATAAAAACTTTTCAATTCTCCACTTCGCTCTTACTTTTCAAACACGACCCGTACACATAAAAATATATCTATATATATATAGGAAATATAATATTGCGCGCAGACACTTACCGTCGGTAATGGTGAGCATCTTGAATCGCTCGTTTCTCATCTTGAACTCCATAAATCGCTGCTTATCGCCACGTTTCAGAGCCTGCAGGGGCGCGGATACCTTTACTGTGAGGCCTTCGTCAGTCGACAGGTCGGAGGTCAGCTTCACCTTCTCACCCGTCGGCAGAATCACGTCAGTCACGCGGCCCAGATCGTCGTAATTGTAGATGTAGGTTTCGCGTCCCTGTGTACGTGTAGGAGGAGAGACAGAGAAAAAGAACGTGTGATGATAAATTTAAAATAGCGAACGATCGAGAGGGTGTGAGAGGGGGAGAGGAGGGGCAGCACGGCGAGAGAAGGATGTCGTCGTATTTCATTTTATTGGGTCGTAAATTCGGGCGCAAAGTTCGCATCGGGGTTATGACGGAAGGGGAGTAGTATGACGCGATAAAGGATAAGGAAATTTTTCGAGCATTTTGCATAATGTATTGATGATTTCGAGTCTGACTTCATTGAGTATTAAAGTTGTTTATATCAATCATTCAATTTTCTTCAGCATATTTTCATCTTTTGAAATGTATAAGGTAAATTTGGGTAACTCGGTCATTTTTCTCTATCTTCATGTATACGGAATCTAAAATAACTAATATCGACAGCTTCTAAATATGAAATATCTTATAAATGGTTTTTATCTGATTGACAATGATTACTATTTTTGTGTGTGTTTCTTTTTTCAATTTTCAGCGAGTCGTGCATTGTAGAAAAATCCAAAATCCAAGTATTTTAGATATGAAAAGGTGTGAAATTGGTCAAGATTATGAAATCACTTTTATGTAAGAATATTAATTTTTTCAATACTATACTTCAGTTAAAACGTACATTTTACCCTTTTGCACCCTTCAAAGCCAATATCATCTTTGATAAGTTCTTAATTTTTTCTTGGTAGTATATTTAGTGGACTTATATTTAGTAGACTTATCATTTTTTTCTAACACATTCACAGAAAGAGATAAAAAATATTCTGCTTAAGATGGCCGAATTACCTTAAGTTACCTTACTTCTATACTGAATATAAAAATTTATAGTTTAAAAAACGAATAGAAAAAATTTATTCATGTTCAGCTACGTGTATATAAAGATTTAAGAATAGAGCATAATTAAGTTAGTTTCAAACGACACGCTAATTAACTGCACCAAATAAATTTACGTATAATGCATAATTCCGATATATTTTAAACTATAAAATTCAAATAGATAGTTAAAAATTTCAACTCTGCTATACTCGCGCGGTGGCAGCTTGTTTAACTCTCATAAATTTTTCACCAACTTTAGCGTGCACTCGTTACTCCCGAACAACCCGAGATGACGACAATTATGAGTATCGTGTTAGTCAAAAGGCAACCCAATCCCACGCGCACATATATACTTTTCTTCTCCAGCCAGTAAGTGAGCACAACCATCGCGTATACGAACTTTTCTTTCAAAGCGCCTCGAATCACTCACTATACTACTGGTTTGGCCTCGTGTACCTCGCGTCGTATTACACCTCCTCAAAGAGTTCAATCAGACTCTCACTCGCGTCCTTCTCACTCGTATATCCGATTCCTCTATACGCCTTAGATATTTTGAGGATGAAGCTTGTCTATATATATATCTAAACTCACCCCTGATCTGCTGGTGAGAAGGCCAGAGTCCTTGTCGTAGCCGAGAGTTATCTCAGCTCGGCCTTTCTCAGACAAACGTTCGAGGAAGCCAACGCCTGATATTTTTAATTCGGACTTGTGATCCTGCGTGTTTTCGATCGAGCTCACAGCGTTGCTGTAGTCACGCAAGAATTGAATCTTGTTGCCAGCGCTGTCGGTCACTGTCGACAGTTTCCCGAAACTTGTGTTTTTGCTGTATAGGAAGGAATAGCGAGTCTTGCCAGATGTCAAGTCCTTCGTAGCCACGTGCTGGCCGTATCTGAAATAAAAAATGGAATTTTTTTTTTTCGGTTGAGCTTGAAGGTTTTCAAGGATATTTTTATTAAAAAAATAAAGGCATATAAAGACTAATATTTATATTATGTTTTGAACAATGCTTTTATAAACGTAAATTCATGATCTAATGTGTATAAATTGAATTGAGATGTAGTATTATTTATTGTAAATATAAGTTGCTTTATAAATAAATCGTTAACAATGTATACCTATTATTGTAATGTCTGTTTTGGTTTACATCATAATTAATTAGATTCTATAAAAACTTTATAAATTTAAATGAGCGATGGACATAATTTGATTTTTCCAAAAAAATACAGCGTTCCCGGTTCTACAAATGATTTTACTGTAAAGTGGTAAATTTGTTTTACTTTCAAACACATCTGTAATATATTCTACTTTTGGATATGTAGAATCTTCATTCATAAAAAATGGAATTTCCATTTTGAAATGTAGCACCACTATTTTTAAAAAATATAGAATTTACATTCTTGGAATAATGTTATTATCACTTCATTAATTCAGTTGCTTTAACTGCGCAATTTTGTTTGATTTTCCTCTCTCATACGGTTAATTATAATAACTTAACGGTAAATTTAAAAAATACAACGCAGTTGGCAACATCGCAAGAATCACTCACCTATTGAAAACGTAGACCTCGTTCGAAGGTGGGAACGGAATGTTGAACTCGCCGCTATCATCGTGATTAGGCAGGTACGGCTGCAATGCCAAGATATGCAAGCTGCCTTGATCAGCGACATGTAGCACACCATCTGGCGACACAGTGAGCGCAGAGATCGAGGTGAACTTAGCATTCGAAGACAAGAGGGTTTCGGTACTACTGGACTCGTCGGCACAGGCACAGTTGTTCTCTGCATCACTCGAGCTCGGTGTCGTATTGTTACACTCGCACTGTTCTTTCATGTCCTCCCTCTGCTGACCAGCAAAGTGTGACATCTTGCCAGCCGAGTCAACCACCCTAATAGTGTTGACCCTATGCGAATCCCTTGCTGCGATGTATAGCTCACCGTTAGGTGAGAATGCAACGGCTAACACCGAGCCCAACACCTCTTCCATCTTCTTGGCACTCACGGCTGCCAGCGACGTCGAATTGACAATACTACTGCTGATGATTGTAGCCTTCTGGAGCTCGGCGTTGTTAGCACTGCTGGTACAGTGTAGCGGCGTACCCGCAACGACACGAACCTTCAGATCGCTGGTGAGCTTGAGGACGAGCCTATCGTCAATGAAGTGAAGCGATCCATCAAGGGGAGATAGGGTGAGGCCCGTGGGCCATTGCAGCTGTGCTTGTTGAGCGGGTATGGCACCGATGCAAGGCGCTGGTGACCAGTGGTTGTGGTGGCCGTGGTGACCGACGAGAGTGTGAATTATGCCGTTCGGATCGACCGCACGGATATTCGTGCCATCCGCTATGAACATTGTTTTATCCGCTGCTATGACGATGCCTGCCGAGGGGAAACACACAGAGATAGAGAGAGGCACACGCAGAGCAAATGCCGCGAATTTTGACATTAGAGAACGCTGTTCGTTGCATCGTCTCTATATATATATGTATGTATATTGCACGCACGTGGTACCACCGCCTGTCGTGATGCAGCAGTAGCAGCAGTAGCATGCATATATGCAGACACCGTCGCCGTTGGCGGTATGGAATTGGGGGATGCGCCACGAGAGTTATGAGCGTTCGAGGGATGCAGAGGAGCGAGAGATAGGACGTGTCGAAAGTGGGTTAGGATTATGTTTTATCGATCGATCGACAGACCTCCGTGTACGAGGGCTTTGATTTGTGCGCGTGTGTATGTGTGTGTGTGTAAAGAGAGAGAGAGAGAGAGAGAGAGAGAGAAGGATGGGGAATGGAAGTGGGATGCAGAAGCGTTGATTCGTTTGGACTTGTCGGTCGATGATGGTGTAAATTTCCAATTCGTATTAACCGTGAAATGGGTGCATGATTCTGAATGACGAGGAAAAGGGAGCAGGTTAAAGTAAGAAAGCTATGATATCTTTGCTGGATCTGAAATGATATTTTGCGGTATTGATTGGTTATTGCAAGAAGAGTGGTATTGAAGTTTTATACGAGATGAAGCATACAGTTGCACAAAGTGTATCAATTTCAGAAGTAACGGTTCGTTTATAATTTGCAGAGGAAACGAAAGCGGATTCAAAAATATAGTGAAATGCAATTTTATTACATCCAATATAGAGTATATTGATTTTACTGGAATATCAAGGAGATTTAATTGAAATATTGAATTGCTCTACAATAATTAATTGCTTAAAAAAGTAAGAAAATAAGATATTTCAAGAGAGGGTAAGGGGATCAGTACGAGTTGCGAGTTGAGAGTGCCAAAGGTGTGAAAGACGATGACGAGTTCTGAAAAACACTTCACCTTAGCCTGAAATAGCTCTTTTTCCCGTGTTTATACACTGTATCTTTATCAACGAGTGCATGAAAGAGCCTTTTTATACACGCATAAAAGTTGGGTAGGTGATCATGCATTTCGAATTATGCACAACATAGTTAAAAATGATTATATTGTTGATATTTTACTTTAAATACACGCAATCTTTTTATATCAATTATATCTAAATTGTAAATATTCATTATTTCCTAATTTAACTTTAAATTTTCTCTAAATTCCTTGATATAGGCCACAAAGTTTCCAAATGCATGAATTTCGTAGTAGAGGACGAATCCACAAAATTTTTTCTTAGCGAGGAAAAGAAAATTATTTTCCCCCGGTAAACTGTAAAAATAGATTTTTTCATTGTTTCCCAAATCACGCTCGGAATGTGTGATTTTCTGCACAGTTTTTAGACATAAAAAAATTCACGCACGTGTTGTAAAAAGATTATTTCAAGTGCTTTTTTATCGTTTAATACAAATGAAATTCTTAACAATTGTATATAAACGATAATTTTTTACCACTGTGAAACTCAGTTATCCGATTATCAATGACAAATTTTGAAAATATCACTCACCTTTAGGATGGGCAAGTTTGGCTTTGTCGGCTGGTCCTTCATCACCGCAGTGGCCCTCATCACCAGGTATACACCTCTCGCCGTTACCCACCACGGGCTCGATGTTAATACGTGGATCTTTAACGTCGGTGAGCGAGAGAGTACGCAGGATTTGGTGCTTCTCCGGGTCGCTGATGTAGAGGTGACCATCGGCCGGTGACACGCACAGATAGTACTGGTAAGCGACTTGTGTTGTGCTGAGGATTAAAGAAGATGATGATGGGGTTTTGCGTTAGTTTTCCGTATGAAAAAATATCATGTTATGGCGAATGTTCGCGTATCTTATTTGCTAATAGTTTCTGTCAAATTTTTTGTTCGTAAAGTAAATTTTCTTTGTATAAATCAAGAAAAACGAGATTGAAGAAAAACAAATGATCTATTAGGCGTTGTTCATGAACTACGACAGTGAGGATGAAAAATAAAGTAAATAATTCTATTCGGTACAATAAACTTCAAAGATCGTATCATCACTTTACCCTTTCACTTCTTCTATATAAACTCAGCTCCTATACCGTTTAAACAAAGGATCACTATTTCAACCACGCCTCATTCAAATTCTCCCAATAACCCTTGTACATCCACATAGTCACTTCAAAAAATACCTTCAAACGTAAAGCCAACGAACTTACAAATATACACGAGCACCCCAATATCCTCGTCGAAAAAATATCTACCGCCTTCTCTTTAAAATTCAACGTGACTAGTCACTACACCGTTCCCTTATTTGACTTTCTCCCTTTCACGTAAAATCAACTCCCACCCTCACTTTCCTCCCCTCTTCTCCAAACAAAAATAACGCGAAATTAAACACGCCTCTGAAAGGGTTAACCCCTTCGATCTCTCTGTACGCACGTATGTATATGTTATATATATAGACTCGTACCTCAGAATGAGAACAGTGTAAACATTGCCCTCGGGCGTGATGCGCCGCACGAGATCAAAGTCACCGACGTAGATGCTACCGTCTGGTCCACTAGCCAGGGCGACTGGCGTCAGCAGTCGTGCGTCCTTTGCCAGGCCGTCGAAGTTCTGACCGACGAGGTCACGTCGTTGTCCTGTACCCATGACGACGTTAACCTTGCGTGGATACTGCTTGAAGTGAAGGGTCGAGCCGTCACCCTTTTGCAGTATGCCCTCATGGAAGTTATAGTGATGATGGATGTCCAGACCCCAGCCGCCTACATCCGAGATATCGACATCGAAGCCTTGGAGAGTGGCAGTCTGGGTTTCCCAGATGATATTGGCACAGCTTGAGTATTGGTAGCCGATGGAAATGCGTGCTTGGGCAATTCCATAGACCTTCTGCTTGTAGACGTTGCGCTTGTTCCAGGCGAAGGTGTGCGTGAGATCGGGATCGGCCTCGTAGGTCTTAGTATGGACTGAACCTTCGATTTCTACGTGCACGTGCACGTGAGTCAGTGACTTAGGTATGAAGGGTCCAGTTAGTTGCATCTTCACAGTGGAAAGATAGCCGGCAGCTTGGCTACTGCGATACATCAGGTGAAGGTTCGAGCCCGGGATCGCGATGCTCTCTTGGACGATCTATAGGAAAATTCACTCTGGGTTAGGTAGTCGAGAATAATGATATATCGTACGTCTCTCGCGCGTGATTGTAACGAATGCCTGATGCACACGGCTTGTCTGCGACTTTCTATTTCAACGCGGCTGAGTTATATTCTCGAGTTATCTTCTGAAATTGAGTTTTATGAGATCTATCTTTATAAAGTTGAATCTTATTTCTGGAAAGTCCGCGTTCCGACTACACGAGCAAAAAGAGTGATTGACGCAAGCGCTGACGTTGTAATCAGAAAAGGCGAATAACGTGGGTATAGATGAAGCAAAAAATATAGTTATTTCAGTTCGATATTATATATACCTATATATACCTTATTGAACTCCTAAATGTATTCATGCGCGCGTTAATGAGTTATTCAGTGGCTATGATCTGGAATAATTCCTTTTACGAGTTTCGATTTAAAAGCAAATTTGCTTCCCGATATGAATGCAGAGAAATTTTGTAAAATTATTATACAAAGAACGAATTTCATATAAAGCAAGACGGAGGTTGTTTTAAAAAGTGTGATAATCGTTTGCCGACCAACGATTCCAATTTGTAGAAATGTCGACTCGCGTGAAAAAGCATTAATTTTGTGCTGAAATATGTATATTTTTACCTTCTGATTTTTATTAATTAATAACGATATACAAACGTAATACATCACGGCTTTTATGTGTATTATATACATGTGATGTTACCGACACACGTGATGCATTTCAAAGGTACGCGCGAGCATGCATATCAATCATTGAAAATCGTTCGACATTAAATATTTGATAAACGCAATTCATTTCTATTAATAAAGAAGGAAATTAGAAAAAAAAACCTCGAACGATATAAATGAGTATATTGTACATGCCTCCGGGAACAGCGTTAAACATCCTTTAACACAGCCCAAATTAGAATGACCCTACTACAACCCGCAGTACGCCATTAATCGGTGGGAAAAAATACTATATTGTAGCCATCGTGTAATGAAGAGAGATACGAACCTGAGTCTCAGCGAAGACGAGGCTCTTGCCTGGCAAGCCTCCAACCTTTTCTGGCATCCAAGTACCAACGATTATCGGGCGCAGGCTCTCGTGGTCATGTTCCATGCAGGGTCCATGCTCGTCGAACAGATTTGCCGAGAAACCTGGAAAACCTGGCGCACCTAAGCATGTTAGATTGCCGCCCGGGTGTAGAGTAGTGTGTGTATAGTAGTTGTTGTTGTAATTTTGTCATTGTTGTATTACATAAGATGATGCGAGTGCAGTATCAGGAGGTAAGTATATTACAGTGGTGTAACTGGCAGGTGATTAATTTTGGTGCTGATATTTTCCGATAATATTTTGTTACAGAAATTTAAAACAAAAAATTGTAACAATATCTGATGGTGTAATTCGATATAACTGTTATATAAATTGATATGTCGTTTATTTTTCGGATGTTGTTTTTTTCCTAAAAATTTCGCAAAAATTGTATATTGATCGTTAATTGTCCAACAAATGTAAACAAAAAGATAATACAAATAAAAAGTGAAAAATAAAATTGCAAATAAAATAGTCCAATATATTGAATAAATACATTTTGATGGATATTTTTCGTTTTTGAAATGGCTGAAAATTGCTTACTAATGACCACGGTGAAATGCTTTTTCGTTTTGAATTTAATTACAGACTTGATGTTACATCAAATTGGACGTCATTCAGCCATAATTGATAGCTTACTAAAATATAAATAATATAGGCAGACAGAAAAAAAACATTCACAGAAGTCCTTTTAATTGAAATATTGAAAAAAATGACGTGGTAATTCGAAAAATACTTTTTTTATTTTTCAATTTATTAAATATTTGAATAATAGAAGACCTTTCACCAAGAGATAGAAATAGACAAACCTAATTCCCATTTCAAAGCAAATTTTCAATATAAATTAAGTTACAAATTGTTCTGAATTTTCATGAATGCTATATATCACGAGCTTTTCTATATTTTCCAATAAAACAATTTTATTATTCAAACGAACCGATCAAATTAAATAACCAATCTGTTTCATATATATATACCACCGGGATTCACGTCAATCAGAAAGAATCTCGCAACTTCTTCTCGCGCTCAATAGAACAAACGACGACGAAGCGCGGACTTACTTTGAAAGTGGCACATCGGCACGTTCGTCAAAACCCCATAAATGACTTTCTAAATCCCCCACAAAATTAACGCCACCGCTATTAAAAGCTCCTGCGATCTCTCACGCAAATACGTGCACACAATCCAACCATCATCCCCTTCTCGCCTATACACTCGTATAGATTGCGAATCGTCGAAGCTTTGCGATCTACTTTCTCTCCACCCTCCCGCTATCGATATTTACTTTCAATTATCTTTCGCACCCACTCTCTCTCTCTCTTCCCGCCTCCGCAACAATAATAATTCTTCCTCGAAAATAACCATCTCCATCACAATTTCCAATTCGCCGATAAAGGGTTATACTATATATCTGTGGCTTCCCGGAATAACCAAATAAGTCCACTTTTTTTGAAAATCGAGATAACCCCGGATTTTGTATCTTCAAATAGGCCTTTTTCATTTACCACTTTTAGTATATAGTAGCAAAAATATTGCCGTAAAGCTAAATTCACCCGAAACGTAACCAGATAAGTCAATTTTTCAAATTATCGGTCCAGAATAACCGGATAAGTCCATCATTTTTTTCGTTTATCGTAGTTATCATTCAAATTGAATGTGAATATGATGGCTAATATATATTTATCTGTTAATATAAAAAATTCCTAAACATTTATAATTTTACAATATTAATACAATACAAATGGTCGTAAATTTAATAGAAATGTCAGAAAAATAGAAATTTCTTGAATAAGTTAGAAAAATTCATTGAACAATTGCTAATTTTGTAATTTATTGACCGTTTCATAATTAAATAAAAGAATACACTCTAAAATAAAGGCGATGCGTACTATCAGATAAGTCTATACTTTTGTTGAGTTCTTACTCGTTTTGAACGCATCAGAAAATGTACAATCTGTTGAAACCAGCGTGTAAATATGTATTTTGAATGTGTCAATTTACTATAAGTTTGAACATTAAACCCCGTTTTTCTCGGAAACTCGAAAAGTTGACTTATTCGGTTATTCCGGGAAGCCACAGATATACATATACACGAAAGTCTGTATACATATATATATGTATATATATATAAAATCATTCTTATATAGATATATATTTACCAATGGCTGGACTCGGCGGCTGATTAATCGGCTTGAAAGAGTCGCCACCCTCCTCGGCGATCGTCAGCACGACGGGCGGTAGTACGACAATCTGATTCCAGGGCACAAAAACTGTCCTCGTCATCGGCTTGAAGGGGCTGCGTTGGAATTGCAGCGTCACCGCGCCGCCACCGTTCACAAGGATGTCGAACCTATTACGAGTTTAATTAACCGTTCAGAGACACGTACCAGCTAGAGAGAGTCGAAGAGAGAGTAGTTCTCTCTTTCTCTCTTACTCCCTCACTTTTAAAATGGTAGTCCTGCTTAATAAAGTCATTTCCAAAGATATAAATTACTTCGTCGTTCTCTCTCTCTCTTTCTCTCTCGGTCTCGGCATTCAATAATGAACTTTTTCGTTCCACTTTGCCATTTTTTTTTGTTCGCCCTCCCATCCGGCACCAGCGTTCGTTAATTGGAAAGAACTTATGAAATCGCCGCTTTGACACTTTAATTCGAAATCCGCTGGCCTCATAACTCTATCTATATATATACGTGTATAATAATATACGAATCCACCCATTTCGCAATTAACCTTGAACCATCCACTCGTAAGCGTGAAATTTCCAAAATTCTCGAAAAACACACACGTACACCAGATAGGTATATATATATATAGAGAGAGAGATAGACGCAGACAGACAGACACATAGTCTCGTCGGCGCGCGACGAAGTAATTGCATTAACGGAAGAGGACACCTCTGCGGCCTGTATCTATATATATATATGTATATACTATACTGTTGTACACTTACCATCCTCCGGCTCTGGTGAGGGTGAAGCCGAATTTCTGGTCTTTGTCAATGGAAACCCTGACGTCTATTATTCCGAGTCCCTGCTCCGTTACGACTTGGCCCCGCATCACCGCAACACGGCTGTGTGTCACAAATTAGCAAACATGACGCTCTATACCTCGCTACAGGTGTGCTCGTAGCTTCGTGTGCACACATATATATATATTTATACACACACACACATACATATACGTGTGTATTTCGTATATATATATATATATATACATATATTTATAATATACGTATATATTAATTGCCTCGTGTGCTATAAAAGGGTAAATGGTAGCAATAACCGCGTGCGCGTTCTTTCTCTTTTCCATCATCATCATCATCATTATCATCATTGTATATAACAAAGCAACTATATAGAGAGATAAAGAAAAAAAACACGCATGTGTGAAAATAAATATAAAAGACAAAGAGAAGAGCGACGGCAGTTAACTACCCATTTGAAAAGCTCTCTCTTCCTCCCTCTCTCTCTCTCTCTCGCTCTTGGCGCTCTCGTATACACGCATATACATATATATATATATATACGAATACGTATATATATACATACATATACATGTACACACATACGGGCGTGTGGAGGATAGGAGGCAACGATCGATTCGACGACGGAGAGCAGCAGCAGCGGTGGTGGTGGTGGCGGCGGCGGTGGCAAGAGCAGTAGCAGCTTCGGGCGATGGCACAGCAGCAGCAGCAGCGGCGGCGACGGCAGCGGTGCGGCGGCGTCCGATGCGGAAATGTAAAACGCCGAATTAAATTCGACGAGGCGACGGAGCGTCGAATCGACTGGCCTGCCACCAACTCACCCACGCGTTCGTATGTGTATGTGTATAGCTCTGTATGTTCTAGTGATGAACAGGTGACAGAGAGAGAAAGCGAATATAGGCGCACATTTTTTTCGTATATATAGGCGTATATGGTGGTATTTGATATATATATATAAAGGGATTATATATACATGTATGTATGTGTGCACACGGTTTGGCTTATATATGTTTTTAGATATATATATATTATGTGTATATATAAGAACGAAAGTACTACATTGTTACTTCGAGGCGAAATTTAATGAGGTAGAACTCATGCATATTCATAATCATATCATTATGTGTGGTTTTGTGTAGTTTTTCTGTGTTTGGAAGTGTGGGTGTAGATATATGTGTGTGTGTGTGTAGGTATTGTACGTGTAGAGGGAGAATGACAAGTGAATCGATGCAATGTAACTATCCAAGCCTGGCACTCGTCTCGAGCGATTTGCCGGAAACTTGATATACAGTATAGTCGACAGAAGGTCAGTTAAGGCTTTATATTTTCTTTTTTTTTCTTCTTTTTTTCCCTTGTTTTTTTTTTATCGTCTTTTTATGCTTTTGTCTGTACGTGTATGTATATCTATGTGCGACTATGGACAGCGGTTATTCCATCGTTTGAACATTCCATAAAGCATGGATTTTTATTAACACGCGTTTGTTTATGCAAAATAATATAATTGAATGTATAATAATATAAGTATAAGTATAATAATATCTGCGAGAATTTGTTAACGATTATTTAGTCGTTTAATTTTGGCAATCGTTATAGATAATTTTTTTTCTTTTTTTTTTTTTTTTAGAGAAAATATGTTAACCGAGTAAAATCAAAAAATTTTATTTCGGTTTTATCATGAAAATAGATATGACTTTTTATGTATATATATAATATATCGTTCGAACTAGCGAGTAAAGGGATAGCGTTTCACTTTATATATATTTTTCTCTCTCTTTTCCTAACGATAAAACTATAATGAATAAATATAAATAAATTAACGATATATATATATCATAACGATCGAACATACAATTCCTGTTGTAATGAGTTTTCATCGGAATTAAAGTGCCACATCGTGTCGCGCCACTTGCGCGCACAGGAAATACGAAATTCAAAGTGATTAGTTACGACATGACACGTGATTAGCGATAATCATCGCCGGCACTTGTTAAGGGCTCCAACGGTGGCCGGGGAATCATTTTTTATGGTTTATCAAGATCTCGGAATTTTTCAACGATGTGTCTCCCGTTCCCCAGTTCACCCTAAAAAAAAGAGAAGAAATAAAACGAACACGACACAGTTTTTAATCTTTATAAATAATATACAAGAGCGACGAGCCACACGTGAAAACTCATTACGGAAATTGAATGTTTCGAGGAAAATAACTAAAATTATCATCTAAAATAAGCAACGAACAAAAAAAAAAGAAAAAAAAAGAAAAAGAAAAACTAAAACTTCTATATAAATGTACAATTTATAATAAATAACGCTTTTGTGAAATGTTAATGAAGTACAGCTCAGTTAACAATTCTATATTAGGACTCGCGTCTGACGCAGAACATTTCTGTTTGTTATAAAAGAAACATTTGCAATGGGTATATATATATAAATATAATATAACATATGTGACAAATGTACACACTAAATTAAATATACATATATATATATATATATGTAATATACTTTCACTCACGTTATTAAATGTATATATACTAAAAAGAAATGCTTTTATCTATTATTAAATTGTGCTAATGACTAAGAAATGAAAATAAAAGGCTGGCTCATTGATATATAAATCAGTTAATGTAATGTGGCTGACCTACCTGATACTTTCGTTTATTGAAGATTCGAAAATATAGGTACAATGTGTATATATATACATATGCGCTATCAATTGCTCGTTAACTTACGCTATAGCCAAGCAACTTTTCGACAAGAAATGTTTCTTTGTATAAAAACAGCTTCAATAGAAAAACATCATTATTATTATTATTATTATTATTATTACAAGATTATTAGTAAAAAATTTTGGTGCACAGAATATTTTCCAGTATCACTCAGAGCATGCAACTTCTCATCCATACTTCTTTAACATTTCCCATGTAACAAATATAATAAGAATGTATCAAAAATTATAAAAAATATAAATAAATTCTGGGTCGCGTTGGGCAGAGATGGACAGAGAGACAGAGAGAGAGAGAGAGAGAAGAGTAAAGCGAGAGAAGCAGTTTTGCGGTTTAGGTAAGCTTCTTTTCTCTCTCTATCTCTCTTTTACTCTCTCCCTCTCTTTCTCTCCGACCGCTGCTCCTCAAAGCTCCCATCTCTCTATTTTTCAAATATACGAGAATCGCGAGAGTCGTTCCACCGACAAGCTATCAATATACCGTTCTTTTCTCGTCTACTTTCATTTTGATCTCTCTTAATCTTTCTTTATCTGTCAAAGAGATGTATCATGATACATCTCTTCCTCTCTTCTATTTTTTTTCTCTTTCTCTCTCTCTCTCTCTTTCTCTTTCCTCCACCTTCTTCTCTCTTTTTCTCTCTCTTTCTCTCACTAGATCCCTCCGTCTCTACATCTTAGTATCCGTCCGTCTTCCTCATTTATTTTATATCTATCTAACTCTATATTCTCTATATCTATATGTACACAATATTTTTTTTATCTCTCTGCGATTCTCACATTCTCTACGCTATATATATAGTTTTCATCCGCCAAGGTGTCGAGAAAAGTTTTCGCTTTAATCGAGTGTCGAACGGACTCCTCTCGAGAATGACGGACGTCTTGTTATATATATTTTTTTTTTCTCTCGCCAGTCGACGGGGTTGCGGGAGCCGGGCTAGAGTAATTGTTTAGATCGGGCGTTGGATAAGAGTTGAGGATATCAGACGAGACACAGGGATTTTTGCTGCTTTGGTGGTTGTGGTGGTGGTGGTTGTAGGTGGGATGGTGGTGGTCAACGGGATGGTTTGAGAAAGGCACATTTTTTAGACGCAGACAAAGGTTGTGGGGTTAGGGTGAAGAAGGACATTTTTCACGGGACTTCCGGGTGACTTCGCTGTGTCCACTGATCTGACACAGTATTTTTCATTATTTTTTTTTTTTTTTTCATTTTCATCTTTGTTTTTTTTTGTTTGTTTTTACTTGTTAATTATATATGCTTTATACTGATTTATGTCTTTAAGTTTTTGTTTATGTTTATTGATGATTTTTTTTTCCTTTTGGTTTTTTGAAGTTTATTTTTATATGAAAAGAAACAAATGAAATATGATCGTTTATTGGTTTACTAGGGCAAACATTGTTAGTTTTAATTGGTTATATAACGACTCGTACAAAGTCGCGGATTTGACGTTTCGCGATTGAACAATACAATAGGCACTGTGTGAGTGAACGAACATAAAAAAAAATATATGAAATAAAATAGAAACGAAAACAGAATGTATATATATGCTTTTAAGACTTATCACTGACTGGTGTCCAGGCAAATGGGTCTTTTAACGCGTTTTGTATTTTGACAATAGGTGACATGTATTTATACGTGAGTGCAAGCCTGGCAATAATAATAATAACGTACACAAGCCTGATCAAGATGTATGCAGATCGTCGTTTAAATGGCATGTAATAGGCATACTTGTGATATAACAGGACTTATTTAAACGTATTACTAAATGGCAAGAAGACAAGACATAACAAAACAACAATCTGACGACATACCACAGATAATATTAACAATAGGATATGGGTAAAATTGCGTGATACATGACTTATGTTATTTAACGTGACAATTTTGGCTGATACTTGACCCGCAGTGATGTTTCGCTTTGTTAACAAAATTGGTTGCGTGACAATTTGATTAAAACTTGTTATGCTGTGTAATAAATAAAATAAAAAAATAAGTGAATAAAATTGCTTTTACAGAATTTCATATTAAAAAGGTATTTTTATATATAGTGAAGCAGTATGATATTGAATATTTTACCGACATTGTTATTTTTCAAATAACGACCGTGGAATCAACGAGAATCAAGTATCCATGAAAAAAACATGAATAAGGAAATAGGATAGGTATCACGATTAACAAGCAGAAATGACTTATCATTAAACATAACAACGCACAATGGTGATGAAAGTATGAAAATAGGTGAATATCGTAAGCAAGTCGCGTGTATCGACATCTATGGAAAAAGTCATGTCATTCTTATACTAATTTCACTCTCACGGCGATGTCAAGTATTTTTCTTTCTTTCTTTCTTCTAGAAGAAAAAAGAAGAAAAAAATTCGCTTCTGTTCGTGAACAGACACAATTTTTCAATTCCGTTATTATTTCGCTCTTTTGAGAAAATTCGTTCGATTGACGGGGCTTGTTTACGATTGATAATCTGAAACGTAAGAGAGAAACATTTCCCCCCCATGGGAAGGGAAATCAAAGCAAGAAAAAGAGGAAAACTGAACAGAACCGAATAACACAAAGAGAAAAGGAGCGTAAACGGTGAGTGAGTCCTTTATTTTTTTTTACGTGTAGGCTGGTGATGAGAAAAGAAAAACAAAAGGATAAAGACTTTACGTTATACGTAAAATTGTGTACATATGCGAGAAAGTAAAAAAAAGGGAAGATATATGGTGTGTAAACGAAAGACGGATAAAAATGAGACAAACGTAAATTAGAAACGTACATGTAACAAAGAATATGGCAGTAATAATAAATGTATAAATGAGAAACGAGCGACGAGCAAATGGATGATTTTTTTTTGATGTAATGGTAATAATTTTTTTTTTGGATAGTAAACGATTAGCGAGAGCAGAACTGCAACTTACCGCGCATCAAAGGAACTCCAGAACGCACTACGTGTGGGAGAAAAAACCAACGAGAAGAAAGGGCGTTACCACGGTCACAGAACCCACGTGTGTTTTGGCCGACCCCGAGCGACTCTGCAGCTAAAACGTCACGCGCGCGCCCGCGTATATGACAAAGACTTTTTTTTTCCGCGCGTGCGTATATATACACACATACGCGAAGAAGAATAATAAAAAAAACAGGGCGAGTAGCGACGAGGTCATCATGCGCGGTATTAGAGAAAGTGAGCGTATATATATATATAATATATAAAAGCGAAAGAAAAAAAAAAAATAAATGTCGACGACCGGTGTGTCGTTTCAACGGCAGGTTTCGCTCGGGGTCGAAATAATACAGAAACATTAGACGTAGACACACACACATAAATATATAAAAAATCGCGAGGCGCGTAGACGATAGACAGACAGACAGACACACACAAGTATTCACACAATCGCTCTGGACGACACATTCGCGCTATACGTTACTTTTTTTTTGTTTTTTTATTGAAAAATCCGTTCAGGCGCGCATGAACGTGTACACGTTACACTCGCTCATAGACGACACGCGCCAACACATATAGTAAGAGTGGTATTTTTTTTTTTTTTACTTTATTTTTACTTTTTTTTGTTGCTTTTTTTTTGAAAAGACACGTGTATGACGGACACAAGTTGGAAATCACACAATGTATAGACACAGATAGAAAAAGAGCTCATGTGATATATATGTTATAGCTTTTTGATTGGTTGTTGATTTTTCACGGGCACTGGTTACATTAATATATATGGCATTGGTCACATAGACAGATAATATGTTGATCACAGAGCATGGGTGATAAATAATATATATATATTTTTTTGTTGTTGTTGTACTACTACTCTGCTTAACATAAAAGATGATTGTTGTAATAAGCGTGGAAGTTTTAGACGGACACACGGTGTGAAATTATATATAGTTAGCTGTTGATATTATAATAGTTTCGATCATTTTAAAGACAGAACACAGTTTTAATAACTTGTTTGCGTGAGTGAGGTATGTAACATTTTATAAAGAATTTGTTCCCATTTATATTGAAGCTGAAAAAAACAATTTTTCTTTCGTACGTATATAGAATGAATGATAGTGAAAAGGTGTTGACACTCAAAATGAAAATGTGTAGTGAACATAACGAAATAATAAAAAAAAACATGTGTGGTTAATGTGTATTGTTAAAAAAAATATTATTCTTACAGTTCAAGTATATCAGAAAAATTCAGGCAGAAAATGTTACCATCCCATCTCGGCAAGATGTGAAAGAATATAAAAGCTGCATCGACCACGGAGCATTACGCAATATACAGACCACAACTTTTCCCATTTTATTCTTTTACTTTCTTTTTTTTTTCTTTATTATCACTCTCGTTCTGCCTCTCGTCAGGTTTCATTATACGTTCCTAGAAGCGAAGAGTGAAGAAAAAAAATCCCTTCCAGTTACCTAACGACGACAACAACGACGACGACGACGACGACGACGACAATTACTTTTCGAAAAGATAATTGAATTAACGTAACTTTACTCACCGAAGTCACCCGAGAAATTTCGTTCCCCGAATTCAGAGAAAATAATTCCTCGTCAGTTGTGCGCGTCTCTACGCGTCCGTGGTCAATACACATATATATAGTTGTACTCTCGTCTTGCACACCCCCGCCACGACAAACAAGAAAATAAAAATAAAAGGAGAAAAAAAAACCGCGACGAGAGACAGTACAAAGGCTAATAATACCTATACGTTATAGCACATGAAAAAAGAACTAGAAACAAAAATAAGAAAAGAAGAGTAAAGACCCCGCACGAGAAGAAGTATATAGAAGAACGGAATATAAGAGGTTCTCTTTCCCTCTTTCTCTTTCGCGCGAACTTGGAAATGAAAATCTCGACGCTCTCTATATACATTGTTCTCTTGCTTTATACCCGCGAACTTTACGGCCTAATAAATAAACTCATTACTGCCTTGTGCACACGCGCGCGTTGTGCACGTATATATATATATATCTATACACGTTATACACAAAGCCATAAAAATAATCTCGGCAAAGGGTCAGCAAGTATACGCACACGCCCGTATAACTGCAGGGTACAAACTTCGGATAGCATCCCCGTAGCGCGCTCTTATATATATATATTCGCATCCATAGAGAATAGATATATTGTCAATCGCGAGAGCGCGCAGTACATATAACCGCGTGTAAACAAATGAGGAATTACCATTGGCTGTGTTATACTACCAGTATACAACGTCGTCGTCGTCTTAATAAACTCTAATGCACACGCGTATACATATATATAATATTATACACCTCCTACAGCGCGGTATATATGGAGCCGACTGATAACGAGCATACGCGGACGCGGCGAATTTCAAACTTGTGTCAACCATACGAGGATGCCCGCGACTGCAATAGCAGTAGCAGTAGCAGCAGCGGTAGCGGCAGCAACGGTAGCGCCGGCGTAGTTGTTGTAGTTATATAGTAGTTAAGTAAGAGGTAGTATAGTGGTAGTTGTTGTTGTATGGCAGCGCTGGCAGTATTGCTGGTATACATATATACATATATACATATATATATATGGGTAGGTGTATATATATATGGGGTGGCTCGCGAATCACGACGTTAAGAGTATACACGCGTATTATGTATAGATAGATAGAAGAGAATTAGTTTCGACGATATATACGCAGCCTGTGGCTAGTATATGTGAGGCTTCGTACGCGATCCTGCATATATGTATACACACACCCACACTCTTGCTCTATATCGCTGTTCATTTTTTTTTCTTTTTTAATATTATTGTTGTTGTTGTTGTTGTTGTTGTTGTTGTGGTTGTTATACGCTACTCGCTGGTGCGCTTATATATCGAGCTATACATATATATGTATATATGCAGGTAAGTTTATATACCATTTTGTTCTTACTCTGCCTTTTTTTCGTATAGGTATATATGTCGGATGCTTTAATTGTCATATATTTATATATACCTTTACGTAATGCTGCTGCCATTTCTTTTCTTTCAAGAATAATTTTTTTTTTTTTTTTTTTGTTATAATGATTTTTTCTTTTTTTGTTACTTTTGCGATGATTTTCATCTAGCATGGCTCCTCACTGACAAGTTTTTCGACGTTTACATGTAGATATACATAAAGAAATTTGCGCGTGATAGAAATTCGTACAGATACGGCAAATTAATTAGTGAACGTATTAACGTTTGATTATTTCGCAATGCCACGCGTCAATAGTCGATAAATTGAATTCGCAGCTCGAGCGAATTTTGAACGAAGTATCGGTATTTTTCTTGGATACCATAGCAAAAAGCAGTTTATTGTGCGCGCCAACTCTGATCTAAAGCTTCGTTTGGCCTGAATTCTTTTTTGCAAAAAAAGCACGCTCGTGTATATATATATAGGTATATAACCCGGATTATTTCGACTTTATTGTAATGACTTTCGATATAAAGAGTAAATAATAAAGGAAATATGCTGAGCTTGCGGCGCGTGTGTATATTTATGTATATATAGTTTATTGCGTATCGTAAAAGAAAAGTGATATCGCACACGCGAGCTTATAATGAAATATTTTTGAGGACTGCTCGCAATTCGAGGGCCATGATAAAATCGCGAATAATTATGATAGAGGAGAAATTTTTTTTTTGTTTTTCATCCATTTTGCAATCTCTCGTCAGGTTGGAGCCACGCTCGAAATATATGAATATATAGATATATATTCTTTGATGTTATATAGAAGCGTTAGTGATGTCTTTGACGTATTGCTTCATATTATGATTCTTCGGCAAGTATATAGAAGTTTTGGGCAACTTTCATGCATAAACTTTGATTTTATTATAGCATGAGTTGAAATTCGTGAAGAAGCCTTTATAACGTAGCTGCAAATTTAAGTATTTTATATTAAAAAAAAACACTGGAATCTTGATCTTATTTTCTCTTTCTTTTTTTTTTGTTTTTAAATTAAAGACATTTCAAGTTATAAAAGTGACTGTATATATATGACTCAGATCAAAGCACAACGAGATAGCTGCCACAAAAAGAATTTAATTGTATAATATATTCACTTTACTGAACTTTAATGAACTTTTGTATAATAATAATATCTATATAATTTTTTTTTATTAAAAATATGTATCTTTTGAGATATCATTGTTGTTGATTGTTTTTTTTTTTTTTTTTTTTTTTTTTTATAAGTATATTATAGTCCCGCTAGTCGGCCACTTTTGGGCTCAGATGAAGAAGGTCGTTGAGGTTTTGGGGTCAGGTGGGTTATACACAAAAGAGCAACACTAGACAACGAACACGAACCCCGCGAACACCAAAGGCACTTTGAGAATTTTGCAACTTCTCACACCTCATATAAGCGGCCGGATGATGAAACGAACTTTGTACTCGCGGTTTCACGTATATAATACGTGTATAACGTGTGTTTGAATTACGCGGTAGCGCGTTTGAAAGCCGTCTTTTTCATTCTATATAATATTCACGACTGTTAAACGTAATGAAAATTTCGTACCAACTTTATACTCTCCTCACAAATGCGCGGCCCCTTTTTAAAATGTAGAATACATATAGATAACTTTGCGTGGTTTCTGTGTAACTACGTTGATTAGATTTTTCTAGATATCTTTCACTACTTCAATAATAGCAGCGTGACATGACATTTCACGTGTATACATATATATATATAGAAACGGGACAATAATTTTCCTGGGAAAAGCGTTCGCGTAAAGGAGTTGAAGGACGACGACAGTATAGTAGTCGACATACAAGTTAAAAGTCGAAAGCGCGGGTTAATTTCGCTGGGGCGAATTTCCCATGAATTTTCGAGTGTCGTCGTATGCCAGTGTGGCACGTCGCCTGGACATCCGTTGCTGCCGGCGGTGTGGTAGTGTCGTCGCGGAAGCACGCGGGAAAAGGTACGAGGAAAGAGAATCGGAAGAGCAAATAGCGCGCGGGTCCTTTGATCGGCGCGCTTCCGAGGTGATTTCAGTGCTTCTGGCATTCGTGGGAGGGTAAGAAGGGGGAGGTGATACACAAGGAGCAGAGGAAGGCTCAAAGAGGGTTTTTTTTTCGTTCTTTCTCTCTCTCTCTCTCTCTCTCTCTCTCTCTCTCTCTCTCGTTCTCTCTCGTTTAGGTGGGGTCGAGACGAAGATTCGCCCTCTCTACGCTTTATGTATAATTTTTTTTTGCTTTCGCTTTTTTTCTTTTCTTAGCTCTTTTTTGTATCTTAATTTCTATCTCTTTTTCCTTCTTCTATTGTATTTTTTTTTTTTTTATTTTTTTTTGGCTATTTCATACTTATTTGCGTATGCTAAATCTTCACTTTGCATTTAATGAAACAGATTGGGGGTTTGGGTGGGGGACTTTTCATATTTTCCTTCTTTTTTTTTGGTTTTGTTTATTTTGTTGGTCGTTGCTACGTTGCTTCGTCGTTTCTTTTCCTCAACGTCTCTCTTTCTCTCTCTTTCTTTCTTTCTTTCTTTCTTTCTCTCTCTCTCTCTCTCTCTCTCTCTCTCACATTCTTAATTTCTGTCGCACAGCCCGTGTCTCGTGAAAGACTACGCTTCCACTTTTTTTTTCTTTTTGTCCCCCCCAATATCTTATATCATTCACGGGTTTCTGCGACAGCAGCAGCGGCGGTAGTGGTTGATCCGCGCACGGTTATATAAAAGCCTTTACATCGAGTATTGTAAATTTACATAAAATAAAAAGATTCTCGTCATTTCTTCCCTCGAAATCGACCACTGCCACCTCTGCTGATAAATATCATCATATATACGTGAGCATGCAATAATATCTATATCTTAAACTACGCTTATTATGTATATATCTCTATGTATATTCTATATATATTAATAACGTTCGCGTATACATCGATGTGCGCTCGCGCGGCCGTTGCGACGAAGGAAAAAAAAGGAAGCCAAATATATATATATATATATATATATATGCATGGCTACTACTACCACTTCAATTTTCTCGCTTGTTGTTCTTACTTCCTTTCCTTTCTTTCCTTCAGGGAACGGACGCGCGCGCATCTCTCTCTTAATTTTACTTTGCCGACTGAAACTCTAGACTTTGATTAAAATTTCTCTTTTCTTTTCTCTCCTCTTTCTACTCCTCCTCCTCCTCGTTCCATCTCCTTACGTTTACTCTCGCTCGCTCGCTCGCGCGCGTGCGCGTGTCTGTTTGCGAATAAACCCGCATTATTCGGATTAATTTAATAAATGCACAAAGGAGAAGGAGGGAAACGGTTATATATATATATACATATATATAGGCCGCTACTCCTTCTCCTCTTTGCTACTTTAAATTACACGCTAAATATGTATATATTATTATTATCATTATATGTTATATATGTATATCAATATAGATTATACACAGCGTTATAATATACGCGCGCGGGTTTATCATCGTCGCGCAGTTCTTACCTCTCACTGTACTCGTCCATGCGGGCGTAGCTCTGCACGCTGTTCTCCTCGATAAGGAACTTGACACGTTGATGGAATGTCGCAGTGACAGAAGGTGGCTGCTTACGTAATAGTACCTCTACTGGATCCTTACTAGCAATGCACATTAAATGTTCACTGCACACAGGCTGTGAGCAACACTCACTATCCGAGCAATCCTTCGTACCATCTGCAAATAAAGTAAATTTTTTGTTTTTCATTTAGTTTCGTTCATTTCGTTTTAGATTGCGTAGAAACGGTAAAAATGTAGTGGTTGTGCGGTGCTGCAGTGATGAGGATTTGAACGTATATAGTGGTAGTGGTAGTGGGTATAGTTGGTACGCGCGCGCGTGTGCGAGAGAGGATTGTGATTAAAGTGTCGGGTTGTATACGCGCGTAGAGGCGCGTTAGAGGGGAAGAGAGAGGGCGTTTCGAGTGACGCGCTTGTTAATTCAAGAAAATAGCGTAAAAATGTTGACGCAAAGTTATCCCTTTTATATTTATTTATTTATTTTAATTGTTTTGTTTTTTTTACACTATAAAGCGAGGAAGCAGGAAGAAAGTATAATTTAGAGCCTTTTGATTAGCGAGGCGCGGGTAATTTATAGGCGAGATAGCGTGTTTAGCAGTGACTCGCGATTACTGGCACGTTGTAAAAAAGCAAGAAAGAGAAAAGAAACTGTGTGTGTGTGTGTGTGTGTGTGTGTGTGTGTGTGTGTGTATATATATATATATATATATATAAGTAAAACACTCCACGGTATATAGATTTAATTCTCTCTTGTGTTTTTACGTTTGTTAATGGGAAGAACAATAAAGAAGTTTATAGGCGCAATTGACGTAGTCGCCGGGACCCCGTAGCGAACAATGCATTCTCGTTCGAAGCTTTAAATGATTAATTTTCGGCCTCACACTGTGCGCGACGCGAGACTACCGACGAGAGTTGATTCGAGCACGATGCTCACAAAGTGGATGCAATGGTAATTTGTGATTTCCCGTTTAGAAACTGATAAAAGTGTTCTAAGCGGACTGAACGCTGTTTGTTTGCGGTTATAGACTATTTGAACCATTGATTTTTTATTAATTGCAAAACAAAGAGTCAATGTTTTTTTTTCCTAGAATTTCAGATTGTTTTTTTAAAATCATACAGAAATATTGTTTTGAAAGACCCAAAACAAATATATGTATAAATTACGTTATTTGATATATGAGTAAACGATCGTTACAACAACTTTAAAAATTATTAGTTTCGGTTCAACGCATCCCACAAATTTATCACTCCAATAAATTCCAATCCCAATTTTCTTAATTAAAGAAAACTATTTATACCATACAAAACACTACAACAAGTTCTGCTAATTTTTCATAAAATAAACCTCTTCTCCCTTATGCACATTCCTTCCCACTCCCCACATAACATATCCCATCAATAACTTTATTTACCTATTCAAATATCACGCCAACGGCGATATCATTTCAATACAAACGACTGCGCGTGACTATATCGCGAAGAGAGAGAGAGAGAGAGAGAGATAGCACAGGGCGCACTTGTCCCTCGCTAATCCGAACAATCTCTCCGAGGCATTTCTATAAATATAAACGTAATTCCGTTTAATTTGTGATGCGGGTCCTCTCTCTCCGCGGGGCACGCGTACGGAAACAGGTTTAACAGGCACTCACGTTCGCTCTTCGCGCGAGCCGACTTTATTGTACTATTAGAGTTGCGCGCTAACGCTCCAGTATTATACACAGCGAATAGTTTGGGCATTCTCGCGTGTATATGTGTATATATATAAACAAGTGAAAGGCCTGTGCATCCGATAAAATCCGATCTTCTGGAATCTGAATTTGCATGAAAATTTCTTCTGCCGAGATGGCAATTATTGGATTACGAGGTTGTACGAGAGGACTGCATTATAATCTTTATTGCCAAGCGAACGTAATTCTATAGATTTACGTATTTACACGTACACGATATAGCAATACGCGTAATTTTCACGTTATACACATTTTTTTTTGTCTTTGTTGTTTGACATTCGTTTGTGTATTTTACGCGCTTTGAAATTTCTTTATTTGACAGCTATATTGATGAGTTGATTTATTTATTTTTTTTTTTTTTATAACGTACGTGTTATATATACGTAGGGACGTGGTGAGGTTATTGTTTTTCTTTTTTTTATTATTTTTATTGCCTTTTACATCGACCGATGATGATAAAGTTATATGGGCTGTCCGAATTTTCAACGTTCGTTCTTTCAATGGTTCTTATTCACTTTAAATATTTCAATGTATCGACAGCCCTTCTGCTACGTACGTATACATATGCATACACGTGTGAAAAGAGCGCTGTAAAAAAGGCGTCGAATGTGAGTTGCGGGTAGTGGAAAAGCTAGAATTATTTTTAGCAACGTGCGACTAGATGGAACCCGCGATATATATATATATATATATATATATATATATATATATATAACAACAAAGGGGTTATATGCTGATGTTTTGAGTAAAA
>JAYJLV010000027.1:11127462-11141414 GCA_036873485.1 Torymus texanus | reverse complement strand
GGCCACACCCGTCGCTCAACTCTTTCTCTCTCTTTCTCTCTCTCTCTCTCTCTCTCTCTCTCTCTCTCTCTCTCTTTCTCTACTATACCTCGAAAATCCTTAACAGCGCGAAATTTTTAATTAAGCTTCGACGTTTTCCAAAGAGAAGAAGGGGGTAGAGGAAAAAAGCTCTCGCTTTATTCTGAAAACACAAGCTGCTGCTGCTGCTGCTACCGCAACCACCGCCGTAGAATATATAGAGAAAGAGAGAGAGAGAGAGAGAAATAGCCGTTTCACGCTCCGAAATATGACGTAAAAAGGATCTCGCATCCCCTTTTGTCCAACGCCTACTATATATGTAGCTCTCTACGCTCTGGTGGTGGTGGTGGTGGCGGCGATGGCGTCCATTATAATGTAACATTTTGTACGGCGTCGCTAATTTTTTTGCTCGCACAGTCTGCAGCAGCAGTAGACGCAGCTCGTTCTCTCTTTCTCTCTCTCTCTCTCTCTCTCTCTCTCTCTCTCTCTCTCTCTTCTCGTTCGGCTCTTTCTCCCCCTGGTGCGAGTGGAATGAAAAAAAGCGGGCGCGCGCGAACGAGAGGGACGGGAAAAACGCAAAGAAAGAGAAAAAAAACACAGGGAGGCGCAGGCATCGAGCGAGAAAAAAATGCACGAACTCGCGTATATAGTCGCGTATGTATATATACGCGTTGGTCCATTCGAGAGATCGACGGTGAACGGTATAGTAGTAGAGAAAGAGAGAGAGAGAGAGAGAGAGAGAGAGAGAGAGAGAGAGAGAATCGGCCGAGACGACGTCGACGGCGATGTGACACGAGCAGTATGCGTGCGAAGTTGAGTGTACGTATGAACGCACGCGAGAGCGAGTGAGAGAGAGATTTCTATCGAAAGTGACGTATAAGTGAGAGAGAATGGGGAGGGAGAGAGAGAGAGAGAGAGCTGCTGTACTATGGATGGAGAGAACGAGAGAGAGAGAGAGAGTCCAGACAAAGAAGGACGGAGAGCGCGACGCTGGAGAAAAGGAGAGAAAGAGAGAGAGAGAGAGAGAGAGAGACAAAGAGCGGTGGCGGCAGCGAGCCGCTCGTGTAAATAGAAAACGCAGAAGGTAGGGAGGGAGGGAGAGAAAAATGCGCGAAATAAAGGAGAGAGCGGTACAGAAAAATAGCACGCGTAGTGTGGAAAGCTGTGCGAGCGCAAGGGAGAGAGAGACGGCGAAAAACGCACAGGAGAAGAAATGGACAGCAGCAGCAGCGAACGGAGTGAACGCGAGTCGGCGCGGGTTATATACAAAGAATTGAAATAAAGAGACAGAGAAATCGAATAAAAGCACGCGCACGCGCGAAGCTAACCCTATACACTCTCGTGATGAAAAGAGAGAATGCGTATTTAGTTTACACCGTCTATATGCGTATATACATATATAGACATATATACGTGTATCTCGTATTGCTGATATTGAGCATATGTATAGATATATCTGTATACAGAGCGCGCGGCCGTGATGCACGTGCGCCTAAGTAATGAACATATGTCGGCTCTGTTTAGAGCTGCGAATCCGTATATATACGTGTATATATGGATACACACGTATATGTATAGTACACGTCTGTATATATGTAATATATAGCGCACGCGAGAGAACGCGCGAAAATCACTCTGTCGAAAATGCTCCGCTGCGTGAAATAAGCTCCTCTGCGTAGTATACTGGACGCGGCACGAGATGTCGTGTGGAAAGGATCTACTCCTATATATAGGAGAAAAGACGAGTGGGCGACACTTTACAGAATTGAGATGACAGCTGTCGAAGTGACTTCTGATAAGACAAATAGACGATAAATTTATACGCCGACGTGTGTATATATGTATATAGGGTGGGAGTAGCAGCAGCAGCAGCAGCAGCAGCAGCGAGCAGCGAGAGTAGACAGTCGTCCACCGGGAAATTACCACGCGAGAGTCTACTACTACTCCGTCCTCTTCTCACCCCCTCCCCCTACCTTGTATATGTGTGTGTACCTATATACAGAGATGTGTATAATATGGTATCTGACTTCCGTGGCCTCGTTCGTCACTTGCGAATTTATTTATCGCTACCGTCGCTGATTTATTTATTTCGAAAAAAAAAAATCTAAAATATCGTTGCCGTTGATAACTAGATTATGCGGGCGTTTATTGTATGTGTGTGTATATATGAGCGCGAAAGAGGCTCATAAATAAATATTGGATTATCGCGGTGTTGATGGGTTTTCTCTCGTTTCGATGGAGCGAGAGCGAAAGAGAGAGCATTGATTGTTCGCCTTTTCGGGGTGTGCGATGGGGAGAGTAGAGAAAGATAGAGAGAGAGAGAGAGCGGAGGAAAGTACCCGCAGCGATAATTGCGTGAAACGTCTCATTTGTCTTGGCTCGTATATATATATATATATGTGTAAGTGTATATAGATGGATGTGGACAGCAGGTTGTAAAGTACAGGATGTGTAAAACATTTATTGGGGGGGGGGTCTAGCAAACTGATTTCTCGTTATCCGGTGTGGTTATGATGGTAGCGTCTTTAGTGGGAGAATAGGGTTTCGATATAAATAAAATTATGGTTGTTATTTATTGCTCTGTGTACATATGTACGTATTCAATAAATGTAACGGACATAAATGTAAATGGAACAGAGATACGAACTATTTTCACGTCAACGGTGCACGAGTGCCAAATTGAACGATTTACTATTCATGTTTATGATACTAAAATGTAAATAAATTGTTCTTTCGAATTCTTTGTAATGTACCCTGGTAGAAATCGATTCCATTAATTGCCTAATAAATAGCTAGTTTCACCAATAATGGCTAAAAACTTTATACTTTTCTTGGCCATTTCTATCTATCGATGAAACAATTTTTCCGGTCATATTCACCATTCAATAGACAGAATAATAGAATAAGTTTTTTCACAAATTTACATTAGCTTATTTATGAGTATTTAAAAGATATTAAAGTTGGCCAGTTTTTTTAGGTAGAAAATGGCTAATAAGTGGCTTGCTATTATGGCGAGGAGTGAGTCAGACAGAAACAAACGGAAAAATTATTGTTTTCGTTTGTATCCCCTGAAATCGTACGAGAAACGAATTCAATACCAATAATCCGTATTTACGTTTTGGTTAGCTATATCTTTTTAATACTTGGTTTTAAATACATGATCAGATTACAGAGAAAATTTAGTAAAAACATTTTAAGGTTATCTTATCTCCATTAAATAGAGAGTATGACCTAAAAAATCGTTTCATCACTACCCAGAAATTAGATATTTTTACTAGCTATTTATTATTTTCCTGTCTATTTTCGATAGAGACATTTCTACCAGGGCGAGAAAATTGCATTTACAATGTAGACAGGTTCTTTGGATTTGTTGATTAAGCTACGTACAATAACATTCCCTATATTTAGTCCTTTAATTTTGCATACTACATAGAAATGAAATATTCTTTGGTATAAAATTCATTTCAACCAATTATTTAAAAACAGGAAAAATTTCCTTTACTGTGGATGTAATATAGACAGATTCCTTGAATTCGTTGATAAAGCCACATGCTAAAAGGCTTTATCAATAAATTCTCTATATTTAGTCCTTTAATTTTGCACACTACGTAGAAATCAAATAATCTTTGGCAAAAAATTCATTTTGACCCATTATTTAAAAACAGGAAAAATTTCCTTTACTGTGGATATAATATAGACAAATTCTCGGAATTCGTTGATAAAGACTTTTAGCTACTAATAGCATTCCCTATATTTAGTCGTTTAATTTGGTATAATACGTAGAAATCAAACATTTTTTAACATAAAATTCATTTGGACTAATTATTTAAAAACAGAAAAAATTTCCTTTATTGTGGATCTAATATTAGGCGTGTCACGTCAACTTTTCCGATTGTGATTTCCGACTTTTTAAACCATAATACTGGTGCCGTTTCTGAGTATTAAAGTATAATAATATCTTACCTCAAAACTAATTTCATAGCAAAAGAATCTATTATTTTTGATTAATGAAGCAGATAAACATCTTAAACATAAATTTAATTTTCAAATTTTTTTTTTCATTAGAAAAATTTTGGTTTTCCAGCTGATAAGGAGAGCTCGAGGCCTCCGGGAGCTCGATTTTGATGAATCTTTGGAAAATGTTCTTTATTAAAAATAAAGACCCGATATTCAGGGTTTTTTTTTCGGGTTTGACAATCAGCCTTCAGTTGCGACTTATTGAGCCTGATATCTAATATCTTGAAAAATGAAGTCCCTCCTCAAACCAAAATAACTCTCGAAATACTACGTTTACCATTACTTTCAATGTTACCAATAGAAAGCTGAGATGAAATCCTTCTCTTTAGAAAAAAAGTTCATCAAAAATTCTTATCTGTTCAAAAGTTATACTGATAATACATTTATAATTAAAAATCGAAAATTTTAAGTTATTGTAAATATTTTAAAGTAAATTTTATATCGGCACAAGTTTTGATAGGATAGGAATTTTATTATGAACTTTTTTTTTTCAAATAGAAAGTTTTCATCTCAGCTTTCTATAGGAAGCACTGAAATTGTGGTAACGATTATAAAAGGAATTTAAAACGTTAAGTAGCGAGGTTCTCTTTCGTGTTCTATTTCTCGAGAAAAACAACTTGAGCACTTTTTGGAAAATATTCATTCCTACGTAAAAAATACTCAACTTTTGATCTAAACGATAAAAAAATATTAAAAATATACTTTCTGAAATATAAGATTGTTTTGTAGTTTTCGACGGTGAAAATAAAAATTTTTCAAAAACTATCTACATCAGTAGAAAACGTCGGAAACGCTTTTTAGATACATTTTAGTATCACAAGCATGAGCAGGAAATCGCACGATTTGGCGTTTACTCGCCGCTCTGGCTGAATTGACATAAAACGCCTCATATATACAGTTGCACCTGTTCGTTATACAAATTTTCTATATATAAATAACATGGACACGGCTGGTTATTTCCGCGAATCGGCGTAAAATTTAGAAAAAACAATAAAAATCGCGCGTCGCTATATACTCGCTCGCGTACGATGGTAAACGCGATTTCACGCGGCGTTTAACCACACGTTGCCACGGCCTCTGCACTCTCCTTCTCTAAAAAAAAAAAACACCAACAAAATCACAAATTTCTCAACAGTACCGGCTACCGTCGTTCGCTCGCGCATACGTGCCAAATTGATATTCGGTGTTTTTCGAGCGCATAAATAAACATCGCGTCTTCCGGCGATGAATCACCCACGTGTAATATACTGTGAATACATATATATATATGTATACAGATACACAGAGAGATACACACAGACGTATAGGTTGTATATATAGACAATACAAGAGAGGGAAAAGAGGCAAAGATCATTAATAAGAATACCGCATAAATGCTAAGGCGCAGAGGCCATCAAACCCTCAACAGCCAGTAAAGTGTATCCTCTCATTTTTCCTCTCAGACATACACAGCTAAAGAGTATTACAGAACGGCACTCGGCGCCTAAAGAATTAAAAGGATAATTCTGTGGGCAACAGTAGTATATAGTGGTATAGCCACAGCGGCGGTGCGATGTAGAAACGCGCATTATCTCTCTCTTTCTCTCTCTGTCTTGCTCTCCGATGAAAAATTTAAAAGCCCCATTAGACGACTCTCACCACTGTCCCTACTACTACTATCTCCCTCTTTTCGTTCCTTCGCATACCATATATACATATACAGCAGCAGCCGTCATAATCATCAATTTGTCGCTTTGCCTCGTCGTCAGCCTTTCGCATACATATATATATATATACTATTTGTCGCTTTAAGTGCATAATTCGATTCTTATCTCTACGCCTGTCTCTCTCATATATGCATTAATCTCCGATGCCTGCGCACGCATGTGTAGATGTGTGTGTCCCGCCCCCGCATTAGCACGACCCTTCGTTTTAGCGTGTGCGTTTGCGTAAAGAACGAGGGAGCGCGCATCATTCAGTGTGATCGTTCGAAAATCTCGTCGTCATTAATCGTCGCCAACGTTGATATACTTTCTCACCTCGCACATACGTGGAATGTTAAGTGGAATAACGCGTCGAACACTCTGATGACTATAGAAAAGTCAAACGTGTGTGTGCTTATGGACACGTACACTTTTCCATCATTTTTTTTCTTCTCCTCTTTCTTCTCGTCGAGTGTGTGTATATACATATATATGGAGAGAGAAAAGGGGGACACAATGGCGCGTATAATTCGTGTAAATATTTTTGTTGATGGACCCAAGAGAGACAGAGAGGAGAGACAATGGAATTTAAATTGGAAAAATGCGCTGGGGATATAATGGAGCATGCGCGTGTGTATTAGCGCGATAACCAAGGGAATTGATGGCAGCGTGAGATACGGGATGAATTTCATTGTGTGTTCGTATGTGTATGTGTATATATCTATATACATATATATTTGTATGTGTGGGTGAGAGATGAGCGTAATTTGAAGATGTATAAGGTTTGGCTATATATGTTTAAATATGCACGGGATTAACGAGGACCAATGATCAAGTCCGCGGGAGAATTAAGACTCAGGAGATTTAATTGAGAGAGCCAGTGTGTGTATATATATATGTATAGGGAGAATGGAAAATTCAGAGAGTGCACGATTAGAGGACGTTGAAAATGGGATCGAGCCGTGAAATACGATCGCTTTACGACTAGATAATGTGGCTTAATATTCTCTGGGATATCAATTCTAAATGAAGCACCCGCGCCGCCCTCCCAGCACTCGTATCTTAATCTTTCATCTTCAGAGTACGTCATTTTCCACTCAGCCACCAAAAAGAAAGATAGAGAGAGAAAAAAGGTGAAGCCGACATATATGTATACATACATACTTTCCTCTTAATACTCGGGAAAACCAAACTTCCTTTCATTAAGGAGATACACACGAGAGAGTAAGCGCAAAAAAAAGGAGAGAGAATCTTCCGAAAAGCCAACCGATCGTGCACAGCGAGGGACAGTTAATCGTCGCCGTCCGTATACTATCACACATATGTGTATGTGAATGTGTGTTAAGAACGACGAGAGATGCTTCAGCGCGCAGCCGCGTGTTACACACGTACAACTCCTCTCTTTTGCCTCTCTCCCTCTCTTGGGCTCTTTCTCTCTCAAGAGAAGAAAACGTCAAGAGGATGTGCTCGCATGCCGGCGTCGCGCGCCTCTAAGACATCGGTTTTACATTTAGCGTCATCTTTCTCGAGTGTCACTCTCTTTCTCTCTCACTCACTCTCTCACTCTCTTGCTCTGAAGCCCTAATGGAGAAGGCGTGAGGGCGTACTAGAGAGCACGCGAGTGAGACAGAGAGAAAAAGCTGCAAGAAGAGGCAACAGCAACGACGTGTGTGTGTATGCAGGTCAGATCTCAGGCGCACGCGAGTACGCGGCTGCTGATGTCGACGCCCCTGTCACTGTGTGCGTCTGTGTTGTATATATACACGCCCGAAATAACATTCACACGTCGACAGGCACGTACATACGTACAGAGACACGTGTGTATGTATATATATATATATATATATGTACATGAGAGACAGTGAAGTTCACCCCTTGCCGTTGCTACTGCTACTGCTGCAGTGGAAGGAAAGAAAGAGGAGCAAGGGTGGCGAAGGATAAAAGGAAAATAAGAAACCGAGAGTACGCGCGTGTCTTGTATATATATACACATATATATATATGGTGCGAGGGACGAGTAGACGTATATATATGTAGACCCCCTCTATACCTCCATACCTTTCAGTCGCCATATATACGCGTAATCAGCGGCAGGAATGCGTATATAAGAAACCCTCGTGCCGCACCCGAGAGAGAGAGAGAGAGAGAGAGAGAGAGAGAGAGAGAAAAGGGATGCGGAGAATTAAAAGGCTGCAGGACTCTCTCTCTCTCTCTCCCTACTCACATACACCTGTGCACGCAACACACACACATACACAAAGAGAGGCCGACGCTCTCTCTCTCTCTCTCTCTCTCGCCCCATTCGATCCCTTTCTGCGCAGCACAGTCCGCGCAGGACTTATCGACCGGCTGGCTGGCTGCTGCCGCTACCACCACTGCTACTGCTGCACTACGTCACGCCGTCGTCATGGAAATCGTCGAATCGGGAATGCGCGAGAAAGGTGGGGGTGGTCGTAGTAGTAGTAGTAGTAGTATGTATACATATATGTGCGTTGGTCCTCCTGTGAATAGGGCGCAGCGTGCGCGCGCGCAGACGTCGCGCGATTAGGCCTCGGCGGCCCCGGCGACGAGTTAAATCGCCCGAATTATATGCGAAATACGCGAAAATTATATCCAGCTGCGTTACGTTGCGCACAGTCAGTCCCTATATGCGTATGTGTGTGTGTATATATATATAATGTATATCCTCGTTGCTGACAGAGAGAGAGAGAGGATAGGCGTAGAGTATTACGCGAAAGGGAGGAGGGATATGGAGGTAGGAGAGTAGGATTATAATGCGCTCGTCCAACGCTACGTGGGACATACGAAGGTCCTTCGAGCATATATATAGGGACGTGCGTCGTCCCTCCTCGCGGATTTTCCTCCTTTTTTTTGTTTCTCTTTACATTTATATATATGCGAATCGGTGAGAAAGGTTTTTCTCTCGGCCTCCACGGACGCCTTCTAATTTTTCCATCTCTCCCCACGAGCATATATGTATGTATATATACATATGACCAAGGCAGCCGTACCAGTGTATACTACTATATATATATATATCTCTATACAAGCTTTTTTCTCTCTCGTTCTCTTCAGTCGTCGTTGTCGTCGAAGGGTTTGCGGTTGTTAGGGTGGAGGCAGTAGCGGTAGCGGCGTCGACGGCGACGGCAGCGGTGTCTCTCTTGTTTTTTCTGGACGATTTAACCGAAATCGGTGTGTATTTGCGCAGCGCCGCGGAAGCGAGAGATCGTGTGTATAGGGGTGGTGGGAGGGTCGTTGTATACGTGTATGTGTGTGTGTGTGTATATATATATATATATATATATATACGCAAGGGTAGGTGGTGGGGTGGGTAGAGAGAGAGAGAGAGAGAGAGAGAGTACAAGGCTCGACGCGCATCGATTGTGTCCTGCATCGGTGCCATCTGTGTGCGCGTCGCTACGACGCGCGTTACTATACTCCTGCTGTTGGCATGGGGTATACATATATATATATCGACGTATATTCGTGTGGCCACACATTTAATACGTATGGATAATAAGTCAACAAATGGCCCCGATCTAATGGAGATATAACCGTGACTGATGTCATTAAATTATATTGTATATATCTTTCGAGGTTTAGCTGCCGGGATTTTGGGGGCAGTTTATACGCTTCCCCCCCTTATTCGCGAGAATGGTGGGTGTACATATAGGTACAGAAGTATACGAGTGTAGTCGTGTGATGCCTTAACGGCCGCGTGCAAACCGTTTTATTATTGGCGTATGTTCTACTGCGTGTATGTGCGGTGATGTCGTTTTCGAAAGAGGGCCTAATGCGGTTTTATACTGTCTACCCGTGCGTATACGCCTTGTAAAAGATTCGCCATGGAAAATTTACCCTTGTACACCCTATTCTTTTGGTTCTTGTTGTTTTTTTTTGTCTTCACGCGTATTTCGTGCGGTGGCGTGGCGGCTTTTCCACGGGAAATTTAATAATTTAGCGCGAGTTTTGGAGAATGCCGAAGAGAATCGACACGCGCGGGGGGTTAGGAAACTTTTTATCGGTTTTCTCCAACTTCGAACTCTTCTCTCTCGCTCTCTGTCTCTTACGCACATATGTGTACGTTTATGCGTTTGTGAATGTGTATGTGTATATATATATATATATAAAGACGGGGCGTCGTGTAGAAGATCGGAAAATTTATAAACTCTTTCAATCTCAACTTTTTTTTTTGTTATATCTTTCGAGAATTTCTGAAATTCAATACACAATGAAAACATGGACGGGTGTGAACTTTCACGCGTACCGTCTGCAGTGACTGTATGTGTGTGTACATGTATATCGACTTTTGAAAAAGGAGTAGAGAGATATACGCTCGCAATAAAATGCCGAACTGAACGCGTGAGGGTGAAAACTCATTTGTGTATTTATGTGTGTGTATGTGTGTGTGTGTATACATATATATAATTTTTGTGTTTTTTTTTTTTTATGAAGAACGCAATATAAATGACCTATAAGGAAAACCGAGAATATGCACTGCAGACAAAAAAAACAGCTTGTTATATACGCGGAAGTCCGATGTATACGCGTGAAGCAATTGTCACTCGGATAATTATAATGGAAACTCGGCAAAGTAGAAGCCCGAAAGAAAATGAAAACTATCGGACACTACAGCGTTATATATACGCGCGGCGACGCACGTTGTGTTACTTAGCGGCGGGGGTGGTAATTAATTAATCAACGTACACATACAGAGGCACGCACCTACCTGCGCAATGCGCAGTGGAATTTTATCAATAAAATTGCAAAGTCAGTGAGCCAGAAGAGAGAGAGAGAGACAGAGAGAAAACGCACGTACGATGAGTCATCGTACGGCGCATTTAATCGGCGCCCGCGTACTATGAAATTGCTAATCGAAACCCAGTGGCCCATTCGATAACCTCTCTCTCTCTCTCTTTCTCTCTGTCACCCACCCACTGATCCGTTTTGCGTCCCCGCAACGAAAAAGAAGACAGTAATAGCTTGGGCCGAAGAAACACCACGCGATGTGGTTCAGAGAAGGGGACGAGCGAGAACGAGAGAGAGAGAGAGAGAGAGAGAGAGAGATACATTGACCTCGGGGAATGTTTATGCGACGCCCGCAATAAACGGCAATTCGTCATGGAGCGATTGCATTTCGCGCGTTGTGCTGCTGATGCTCCTCCTCTTCGCCTCGATATTAAAATGTTCAAATCAAATTTCGCGCGAGCTAGTGCACGGAGCTTTGGGCGAGGGTTAAATTAGAGTCGGTATAGTCGGAGACACGACCCCATCACTGACACGACACGCGAGGGGTGAGTGAGAGAGAGAGAGAGAGAGAGAGAGAGAGAGAGAGAGAAAGGCGATAGAAAACGCTCACATTGCACACCCCCAGGAGCGAATCGTTTAGAAGAGAGAAAAAAAATCAGTTACGTCTTTTTTATATAATAAAATTTAACGAGAGTGCGTGAAGCGAACGCGACAGGCTCTTTAATTTAGATTGCGTCGAAGCGCGGTTTAGAGGCGCGAGGATTTTTCTTTTTTTTTGTAGTAGGGAGAGAAAGAGACAGAGATGTTTTTTTTTTCATAGTTGTGTAGGGGTCGCGCGCAAGAGATGTGTACATATATAGTTCGGTGGGAAAGTGGCGGGTTTGGTGATTTGATGGAAATTTTTAGAAGGATTTTTTACTATTGTTTATCAAAGGGAATTATGTGTATTTAGGTAATAGGTATATTTGAACGGTGTTTATTAGAAAATATCGAACATGGATCGAATATTGAGTGAAATGTTGTTATTTTTATTTTTAAAAACGTATTAATTTCGCGAAGCTAAATTTACGTTTAAAACAAAATATTCCCCTCTTGTTTAATGTATAACTGCTGAAACCCATATAAATGTTAAATACCATTATTTTTAATAATAAAATCGAGTTAAATTAGCCAGTAGCACCAAGGTAATGGAAAACGTATAAATTTCATATTATATATATACATACACACATAATACGCACATTTTTTATAACCGTAAACAAATATTTTCAATTTGTTGAAAATATTTACTTAATCATATTATTTGCTCACTTAATCATATTTATAAATTAATTAACTTCTGTTTCACTGATAAAAATTTAATTTATATACCGCCTCTATCTATACATTTTAATTAAACGAAATTCAATCCCTATATACATTTACAATTATAAAAAATAGAAAACACATTTCAATCCTTATAAATAAATAAAAAAATTCATAACTCATATATCCAAATCAAGCTCGGCACGATTGAGTACACCAAACAATTAAATTGAAAAATGAAGCAACGATACACACACCGCGTACCGCAAACAGCGCTCGTATACGTGTTCACTCGCGCGAACCGCTGAACCGGTAAAATTCAAATTCCCAACAGCTACCATTACTCTTCGGCTTCTCCTCTCCCCCTCCCACTCCGTTTATATTATATTTCGTTTGTTTAATTTACCATACCAAACTAATAAATTTCGCCAAAATAAACCGAACCCGAATTAACTACAGCTTATATATACGTAAAGCGACTTAAACGATATCCCCTGAGTTCCTCCACCCCCAAGAACACTGTACAAACACACACACACACATACACACACTCCTAGCCGAAAACTATTTTATCATAATCATTCTCGAGACTGTCTCCCCATTCTCCTTTCCACCCATCCGAAACTCAAAGAGTTAAGAATGATAAATCACGGGGGTATCGTATTTACAAGTAGATTACGCATTACCATAAAATTTACACTTCTCAGTCGTATTCCCTATTATACGTATATATATATATAAGAGCGCGCGCACGCTGAGCTACAAATAGAGGTGAGAGACTGCGACTCGATTTTCCCGCCACATACATCATCCCTTAACCTCGCGACATACCATACTCTTACTCCCTCAAAAAAAAAAGACAAGAAAGAAATATATATTCTCAACTCCCACTAAATCATCGTGTCGTCTGGTTTCCACCTAAGACATGATATGCAGTCGCTCGCTAATTCGTCTCCCTAATAAACCACCTTTACCGCTACCACCACTACCACTAGATATTATAGGGGTGTTGAAAAATTTTCCTCGTATCGCGGGCGTACATACACACATACACACATACAGTCACGCGTGACACCCCATCGCCCTTATGTATCTTTGAGATTTGAATTTAAGTCTCGGGGATCAGTTTAGTCCCTCTCTCTCTCTCACTCTCTATTGGTACTATATATACAACGCAAGGCGAGAGTATTTTCCGAGTCCCAACGCGCGTGACTTTGCATTAATTTCAGGCAGCCGTCGCCCGCTCGTAATTTTGCGAACAGTTGCCGCTACTGCATACATACATACATACACACACACATATATATATATATATATATAGCTATACCCTTCCCCTATACAGTAAAATTGTCCTTTATCGCATGGCCCGATACGAGTGTGTATATATACGCGTTGGCAAGGGAGAGAAGAGGCATACGCGCGTCGTAATTCGAACGTGCCGCACGCGCACAGGCAGGTTTATGCAATACACGCGTATGTATATGTATGTATGTGCATGTGCATGTGCATATATATATATATATATACATATAGAGGTGAAAATTCGGTATATACAGGTGGAAGGGAGAAAGGGGTATAATAGCCGACTGGACGTGTTGCAGTGTCTGCAAATATGACGCGTGCATTAGCTGCACACGTCGCTTGCGCTTGCTATACTGTTATACTTCACTGTACTACGCGGTTTATACATACACGTGTGTATATGTGTATGTATAGATTGTTTGCGTAAATGTGGAGACACATATGGCAAGGATGTCTTGTAAGGGCTATACCGCTGTAGCTGATGCTGTTGCTACTACTGCGGCCTCATGGAAATTCCAATATTTCGTGTGGCGCGATGTCAATATATCGGGCGCGGCTTGTGTGGTACATTCGGGAATTCACCGTTTGTGTGTATCCGCATAGTCGTGGCGGTGGTAACGGCGTCGTCGGTAACAACATACAAAAAAGGAAGAAAAAAAAAAGAAGAAAGCGAAAACTACAACACATCAATGTACAGATCTATTTTTATCCGGTTATATGTATATATATATATGGGTCAAATAATACTTTTTTAAAAAAGTGTGCGCACGAGGGTCACGGATCTCGCTAAAATTTTGAATATTTGTTGGACATGATAAAAAAATAAGCTGCGCAAAATTTCAGCTCTCTAAGTGCCCTAGAAGCCGAGATATGGTTACC
>JAYJLV010000027.1:11108983-11127362 GCA_036873485.1 Torymus texanus | reverse complement strand
ATATATTTTCGCGGTGCCGCGAACAGGGTCGCAATACTTGTCGTGTCGTAGAGCTCGCGTGTATATATATATATATATATATATATATATATATATATATACACACACACACACACACACACACACACGTTCTATTCTCTTTTTTTTTTACTTTTTGTTTAGAACGAAATCATAGCAACGAGCATTTATTTGACATCGTGACACATTTTCGTTCGCGTTCTCTATTATATACAACAACGATGATGACGACGACGACAACGACGACGACTCTGAGAAAAATGAATTATCCGACAATGCATAAATAACGGTTAATATTGTGTTTTTTTTATTTGCTTTATTTATCAAAGGCGCATTCGTATAATTGTCTTTTGTTTTTTCCGGCTTTGCGTTTTCGTCAGAACGACCGAGAGACAAACTTCTCTATATAAGCGCGAGGACCATTGTGTTGTGTACTATAGTATACGCGACTATCTCTCTCTCTCACGTTTTTTCTCCTTCCACTTTGTAGCAGCTACGCCCGAGCGTAGTAAAATCTGTCACGATTACGCCTCCACGTAACGTTTTGCGCAAACAAAAAATGTATTACGTCTCTGGCGCTTTTCTTTTTTCGTATACCGTTGCGACGCTGCTTTCATTTTCGCCACGTGTATTGCAGAAACTCGAGTACAAAGAGGTTTACTTTATATAGTCGGCGGTACCTGTAGTTACGCGACGCAATAGTAACAGTAGTAGGTTTACAATAATTCTCTTTTATATAATAGAGTATTATTTTCCGTTTCTCGTCGTACACCTGTATATAAAATTTGCCATTCAATAATTATTCAATCTATAATGGTTGATCGAATTTAATGTAATTTTTTGTTTTCACGCGTGACAGTAGTCGTAACACGAGTACTCGATTTATGCATTTAATATAAAAATTTATTTCGCGCTTTGACATAAAGTTATATAAGCTCGGTGCATTGTAATATTGCGAATGTTACCGCACGTTTTCAAAGAATTCATATTGTTATACCTATACCAGCAGCAGTTATAATTGAATTCTAAAAATAAAATCGACTTGTTATCTCTTCCATTTTCTCTCACCTCTCGTTCTCTCTCTCTCTCTCTATATATATATATATATTTGCGAAACTCATTAAAGTAATGAAAGTTTTAATAGCACGACCGAAACGGTAGGAGCTATATACCCTATATAGCGCGAGCGAGCGAGCGAGCGAAGAGTTTAAAAACGATAAGTTAAGAAAAATATAAGTTATACCGAAAGTCCACCGTTAATTATCAATATTGCGCTAAGCCAAAAGTACGTGATGGTGCATACTATCTGCATATTAATGGCTTTTCTGCTCGCTGGGTTCTCTGTTAGGTTAGGGATAAACGCTTAGGCGGGAAGGAGAGCAGCCGCGAATGGAGGGGGTGTTACAATGGAACGCGCGAGCTCTGACGTGGGAAGGGGGGGGGGGAAGAAAGGTGTTTAAATAGAGGAAAGTGCTTTTAAGAATTTTTTTTTTTTCCACCATCAACCCATATACCCTACGGTATAGTCGACGGTATTAATCGCTCGGTTGCTTTACAAAGCACACAACAATAAATTTCGCATTAATTTGAAATTTAATTGAATAAAAAGATGATTATGGTGCTGGTAAGAGGGAGGGAGATAGAAAGAGTTTTAAAAGACTTTCCGTTATCGATTTTTTTAGGAAGAAACTTTCTTTTATAACTTTGGGTGAGGTGGTTGGCTATACTCAGGTTCTAATTTTGAAGGGGATTTGGTGAACAGAGGTCGAGGAGAGCTTAGAGTACGGCACAGGATACATACATATTTCAAAGGACAATACGAAATTAGAATGATGGAGTACAGTGCTGTGGTATATAGTTCGAAATCTGTAGGTTCGAGAGTAGTAGTAGTAGTAGTTGTAGTAGTAATAGTATGAGAACGATCGATCGTTCCGAAACTCACCTTCAGTTGGAATTTGCGTGGATATCGAGTCGTGGAGATTTGCATTCTCGTGAGTGACAGGCTTGACGTCTTGCACGACCAGGCAATTCGAGGGGTCAATTTTCTTCATGGAATTAACCGCTGGAAAATCGAGAGGAACAGGACGAGACGAGCTCGCGTTAATAATCGACGTACATTCATTATTCTTTTGCGAATGCTATGACCATATATATATATATATATATATATATATATAGATGGCCCGCACTACGCTGGTTATATGACTGACATTAGCCCTTATCAGTTTTCATGAATATTCAAGTGCACAATTCGATTGGCGCGCACGCGCGCACACCGCACGTCCTCTGTCTATGACACGGCTTTTGAAATTCGAACGTGTTCGTTTGCGTCTGTCTTCGGGAGTTATGGAAGAGCACGTTAATTTTGTTCAGGGTTCATGGTAAAAGTATATAGTGCTGTGAGTGTGGGTAAACGTGAGCGTGAGAGTATTTTTCGCGTAATATACATGCTTTTTTTTCACTGCGACAATTTTATTTCAGTATATACAGTACGTGAAACCGGATAAAATTTTAATAAAACGTGTCTTGATTATATTTGGAAAACCGAATAATGTTTTTTGACGAAATGATGTTTTACTTTACGGTAATAAAGTGAATAAAGTTTACTTTACTCAGTACGTGGAACAACTTGGCATAGGGTGAGTGTAAAGCACACCGGTAAAGATTTTTATTCGTACGTATTTTCAAATTGGAATAAAAATACAAAAACATAGGGGCAAACGCGCGTGTATAGTTGTGTGAGTAAAAGCGATACTCGAATATCATATTTATACATAGTTTTCAATTGTTACTACACTGCTGCGTATATACCTCGCGATTTTAAATATTCGGAAAACACGATCCCCGTAGTAATGCTCGAAACTATTTTCTCCTCCAACTTTTTCCCTATCCATCAATCCATCCATCCTGTAAACTTTCTTCTCTATGTACAACCGTATAACCCTGTGCATGTACACATCCTCACGTACGCTAAACTTCAAACGCTGCGTATATATATATATATACATAAGTCGACACGTAAAGTCAATGATACGCAGGTGCCCGGCAGCCCCAATAAAACGTTCGCTCACTGTATATAGTCGTACTTCACACTCTCGCAAATCAACAATCGATGTATACGTTGCAGCATACCGGGTAAAATTTCATTTTCAATTTCTGTGAAACTAGAGCTTCTAGTGAAACTTTCTCTCCTTCTCTCTTTTTTTTTCACCCTATCCGCCTGCTCTCGTATACATATATATATATATACATATATGTGTGTGTACATACACCATCCGAATAAGCAATAACCGTACGCGCGAATTTAACAAAAGTCGGGGGTAAACAACGCGCGGCGTCGGAATATATATTCGCAGGCGGCGACAGCAGCAGTAACAGCAGCGAATGGAAAAAAAGCATACTATGACGCAGTATAGGTGTCTGGTCTCTCACCCCCTCTGGGTATATCGACGTTGGTATATTGATGCGAGGCAAACCCTTTTGTATAGAGAGGCAGAGACGAGGTAGAATTGAATTAAAGTGAAATAACTTCGAGCTGCTAATTGCGATTAAAGCGACAGTGAATCTATACGGGGGGTGAATTCCTTTTGAAGTGTGCCTTTGTTGGCTATTTTAACAGCGACCTGGAGATGGATAATATTGACCGTTAATTCCTAATTGAATTGATAATTAAACGTCTGTAAAAGATCTGTCTGCTATGCGGTATACCATAGTCCGATTATATGTATATATATAATTGTTTCCTTTAGGTACGCGCGTGGGATTGAAAAGGGCGCGTGGGTGTAATTACGAAAATTTCCGCTACGATGGAGAATTGGTTTTTGTGTAGACTTTTTAAGATAGCAAATGAAATGAAAGAGGAAAAGAGGGAAAAATGTGAAAAATTTGCCTAATTCCGTGTGATACTGTTTCCCTTAGACATGAAATGTTTTGCTACTGCTGCTGTTATATCTTATGTAGAAATATCTCTCGTCGTTATAATCCGATTTCTCATTATACGTTTTCAATTGCCGTAACTTTAGCGCGCCCTCGAGTTTTTCCAGGTGTTCCGGCGTATTCTTTTGGCTTTCTTCTTTATATACAATCATTGTTCGAATTCCGCTCTGGAATTAATTAAAATTGTAAATCGAAGCACAATCGGAAGTCCCCTCACGCGTATATCGTAGTAGGAACGATAAATTAAATCTAGGCGAAATTGAAATTACACTGCTTTGATTTGCGCCGTGTGAGATTGCGTTCTCGTGAGAACAAAATTACACCAAATGTAAATGGTTTGTATAGTAGTGAAATTAACTGGTATAGAGGAAAAGTTAATTTTGCATGAAAAAAAGTAAAATTATATATACATTCGTTGATAGTATACAACTTTATGGAAAAAATGTTGTAGTCGAAACTGCGTATACTATTCTCTATGTATTATAACCGCACGTTAGACTTAGATTTTCATGAAAAATGCTATAGTATTGTAATTTTTTCTATCTAAATGACTATTTTTAACTATAAATTTTAGTAATTTTTACTATATAATTTTTCTTCGTATATATATATATATTTACAATTGAAATGACAATTTCATATTAATAAGAGGAAGGTTCTACTTTTTTCACGCTCCCTTTACCGATATCTATATACAAATAGAATAAACTCGACATTTCCCAGTAAATCCTCTACGTCAAAAGTAAAATCAATCATTTTATTTTCTCCGTGATGAAATCAATGTTTGCCCTAATTTTCGTTTCTGCGAATCTATACAATTACGCTTTCACCCAACTTAGCTATGTGTTCATTTGTTTACTAAGTGCCCTTAAAGCGATTTCCCTGAAATATCTTCAATAATTCCCTGAATACTTACAATTAAATGTTACATCGAATTAGCCAAAGCTTCAAAGTAATTACTATATAATTAGAACAAGTTCCGAGAACGGGGGGTGAAGAAGCTTTTTCAAAATCATTAATAATTTAGCCAAGCTACAATTCGGACGAATTCCAACAATCATGAGTAAAATTTCTGGCTTCCGAGCCATTAGAGTAATGCAAGCACATTACATTTTCAAAAACGTTAAACCCTCGTCGGTGGGGAGAGAAGAAAGAATCGCAACTGTAATAGCCAACTTGCGCACGCGAATACTCTTGATCCAATTGTATATACCTTGGCTTGCGTATTAGGAAGCGTCGCGTTTTACACGGTTATACAGCTTATTCCAGGCGCGTATCAAGCGAATCAGCGATCGTCCCAATTTCCGTATTATTCTCCTAACAACAATTCCCCTCGTTTTCTTCGCGACGAGAAAAAGAGCCTGAGCTGGCTTTGTGCCGCATTCGTAAGGAGAGCTGAAGCAGCAACGCCTTGGGTATAAAACTATGTTCGCTTTTTCTCGTTGTTATACGAAACGTCGTTGATGATGATAGATACAGATGATAAACGGCCTTCCTTTGACTTGTTTTTTTAACTCTCATACTCGTAGTGGATTTGCGTGATTGGAGAGTCCGCGTGTGACTAGTGCAACAGGTATATAAGGGACAGAATTTATGTAAATTGCAGGGTTAATTATATGTATGTAGGTGTATAACGCGTTATTCACTTTGTAGATTAAATGCATTCGTTTTATAATTTCGGTTAATATACTTTACTTCTGCCGTGGGGGGTAGTTGGCGAAAACTAGAATGTAACGAGTGAATTATGCACTTGAAGTAAAATCAATGAAATTTTCCAATTTTACATTCCGTTTTTTAAATTTACTTGCATGCATTTATTATTCAAATCCAATTATGTCAAATTCGCTTGGCAAAAGATACCAAATTTAACCATTAAAATTCAAAAGTAATTTATCATTTTATCTATACTTTTGGGCGTTTTCAGTTATGCTAATAAATTCAAACTGAGTTTTCTAAATATAAATTTAGCTCGCAAACTAATGCAAAACTAATCATGATTACAAATCTTTTATGTATTAGAGGAAAGTTGATATGTAAATGTGCAGCTATATCTGTATGTGCTCGTTATTTAAAACTGATTTCAACCAAATTTAATTATTGGATTGAAAGTATTGGAAATAAATTACAGAGAAAATTGAAGTTCATTCATTTCGAATCAGCAATATATTTGTTAAAATACGATTATAAAGAAACTTCTATTATACGCATTTATGTACTTTTATTACAAATAAATTATGTATAATACTTGCATACCATGTTAAATTTTAATTTAACGTGAAAATTTAATGAAACAAAACCGCATATTAGTACCCCTGCGAACGCATATTCTTTGAAGTAAACGCATATAAGCCGATTTTCCTATACTTACTTCTTTTTTTTTTTAAACGTACATGACATACCAGATTACAACGTATTAAACGGTATTATGAGCTAGCCTATACAGGGTAACATGCATAATACCGTTCACCACAAGCGATTATATTTTAAGTAATTTTAAGCTTCTTTTATGTTTCCGGTATTTCTCTCTACACAACTGAAAGCCATCTGATGTGTAGATTAACCTGTTAACATATTTATTGATATGAAAGCGAATTGAACTTTCGATGTTCAAACGACGATGCATCAAACCGTTTATTTTGCAATAATTATTGGCTCAACTTTCCTCTTTTAACAATAAATGATACTTTTGCATTTTCCTTTCTATTTTCCGGAAAGATTTCCACTAAAAGCAATTACATACAATACAATATATTTCCAACTTAAACCGAACCTTTATATATTTACATTTACATTATTTCTTGTACAGCGAATTTCATATAACCAAGATCTTCTAAACTAGCGCACACGTAAAAACCGAATTAACGACATACCTGCAAAGTAAGTAAGAATGGCACTCAACGCAACGGTGACCAAGATGAGGGCGATGCTGAAGCACTTCCAAGAGCAACGATGCTGGCAGCGCTTGTCGATGTGGAAGCGCGAGGGTGAGTAGGGTGAGTAATGGGGTACGGCAGCGGCCCGCATTGGAAACCCGGGCATGACGAGAGGTTGGCCCTGGGTTACTACGGCGTTGCCACCATTGCCACCATTGCCAGCTACTACGCCACCGACTGGCACTCCGGGACCGCCCATGCCACCAGGTCCGCCAAGGGTGCCAACCTGCTGCTGTTGTGGTGGTAGCCTGCAAATAAAAGATCGAGGTCGTGGTTAGATTTCGATGATAAAATATAAAGATTATATTGCTTGTCGAAATAACAAAGTAAATGGGTGTGTATTATCATAAGAATTTTTAGTTGATATTATCTGTATATGATTTCTATATGTATTATAGTGAAGCTTTTTTTTTTGACCAATCAGGCGATAAGTTCAGCCGGTTAAGTTGATAATCGACCACATGTTCTTCTCCATACGCGAGTTATTACCGAACGTTTGAAACTTTATGAAGCGTTCTTAAATCGTTAAAAACGATGTTATATACTTTTATATGAATGAGTTTCGAAAGGATCGGAGAATAGGAATATACGCTACTGTTCGGAGTGGGTTAACGGTTGTCGAACTTTAACGAAAATAGAACGCTCAGATTTTCGAGTATGTATGTGTAATTCGATTAGCTGATATTTGAATAATCATATTTATTCATGTGATATATATATATATATATATATATAAAGTCAAATATGAAGAATATTGGATTTTATTCAGAATTGGGTGAGAGAAGAGAAGTGAGATATGTAATTACACCAAAAGTGATTAGTATCAGCACTACACTTTATTGAAATGCAGTATATTTAATGCTATGCTGTCCAGTTTGCGGTTATAAATCAATTTCGGTTACAATGATATCTTCACCGGGGCATAATTTATGCATTTACGTCGTAAAATACAAAAAATTTATGGCAAATAATCAAGGTACATATTGAAATCAAATAATATTACTTCACTGAGCCATGGACACTTGACACTTGACTATAAAAGTTGACTATAAAATCACGAATTTTATCATATTTCAAAAGCCTTGAAAAACTCACATCGGCGCAGATTGAAAAAAAATTACGTAATACCGATACCCTTTTAATTTACTCACCCTTCGCACGTGCGAACAGGGACGACCATTACCTCGAAGCACTAAATCATCTGGCAGCCCCGCCCAGCTGTATAATAATCCACCGATATTTCACAAAGTAAAATAAAAAAAAAACACCTCATTATCGCTCCGTCAATGTAATTACCTTCACGCGCACACGCGTATAACGCATTTAAACACTTCCAATGCGAATAATGCGCTTGCCCATTGCGCACAAAGTGCGTTAATATCACGCGTGGCCCTTTTTATTACACCCACAAGACCGTGCACGTGCACCAGTAACAGTAGCACTGCCTTGAAAAATTTCCGTGCTTGCGGATCGGAGAGGGTGGGGGGGATGTCCCTAATCATATTTTCATCGTATGATTAATAGACGGAAAAAAACTCGCCGCGCATGTGCAACGCGCTATTAAACAGATTTTCCTCGAATCGTTAAAGAACTCGCCTATTCTCATCATCTCTTGTCTTCACTGTTGTAGAGCGTTTATAAGAGGAATTTTCAATATTTTATTTTATATATATATTGTACATAACGCACGGTTCTATATACTGCACGGGATAATAAACGACCATACTCATAGTATACGCTGTTCCCCTTACGTCCCGGAAAAATTACCCCTTCTCACGTTATTAATGTGTCGCAAGCTCACGCCCACGTAAATTGCGATCGAATTATAAAGTCTTTTCCGCTCTCTCTTTCTCTCCCCTCCTCTCTTTCTCGCTCGTGACAATCCGAGAGAGAGAGAGAGAGAGAGAGAGAGAGAGAGAGAGAGAAGAATACATTCATAAATAACTCCTCCGGCCTAGTCTCGCGCGTAAATTACAAGTCAAAAGCTCCCTCCCGTCCGTTATAACAAAACACCAGCGTTGAGGAAGAGAGTGAGAGAGACATAGAGAGAGAGAGATAAAAAAGAAAATAATTTCCTTGATTAATAACACGGCAAATCAGTGGAAGCCCAGCCGCCACTGCCGCGTGGAAGCGTTGAAAAAGAGAGAGCGAGGGTCGTCGCTTTAAAAAATGTCCCTGTCAGGCGGCTCGAGAAATATGTGCGTCCGCCCGCGTAAAAGAGAGAAGGAAGAAGAAGCAGCCCACGGGAAGAGAGAGATAGAGATAGAGCGAGTGTGTATAGTATAGTAGGTCGGATGCGCGCGCCAACGTTCGAGAGTTCGAGTTTCGGAGCGGTGTATATATATATATATAAAAAAGCGCGGAGGTATAAACTTTTCACAAATGCGGATCACGTACACGCTGCTTGCCTCTACAATAATAATAATAATAACAATAATAATAACAACGCTAACCTTTATTTCTCTCTCTCTCTCTCTCTCTCTCTCACACCTAACAATGGCGCGAGGATTTTGTATTACCGGGAACGTACCAAAGAGCGGAACAAAGAATTATATTAGTCGTTGCGTATTTTCGAGTGACTTCGTCATGTGTCAAAGAAGAGATACCTATATACACGTTCTATCTCTCTCTCCCTCTCTCTCTTTCTCTCTTACGTTTCCATTACCTTTCTATTTTCAAACACAAGCGAATACCAACGCGCGAGCTTTGTACTTTTCGCCGAATGTTATTTGTTCTCTCTCTCTCTCACAGCGTGTAGCATGCGAAAGTGTTGAATTTTCATTGCGCGAAGAGCCGAGGAATTTTTTTAATTTAACCTACTGTTCCGAGTTTTTTCTACGCCCTTTCGCATACGAGAGGAAGGACGAAAAGAAAGAAAATGAAAGAAAGAAGAAAGCGGTAGAGAGAGAAAAAAAGAGGAAAATAGTTTTGAAGAAAGTATTTCAAGACTGCGAACGTTTTGCGTAATCTCATCAGTGCCCGCGCGCGCGACTTTGAATTACAGAAATACCGGACTGAATAAGCGTAGCACGCGGATGCAGCAGAAACAGCAGCAGCAGAAGCAGGAGCAGCTCAACTTCTCGCATAATTAAAGAATTTTTGCGCTCGTTCGCTCGGTCGGTCGGTCGCGTATATATATAGATATATGAGGTAGCTAATTCGTTCCTACTCGCTCGCGGGTGCACACTGCAAACCGAATTATCTTCATAGACACTCAGGCTCTCTATATGTATATATATAAAGGGCCTTTTACTCTATCGTGTAATTTAATAAATCGTTAAAAAAAAATAGAGGGGAGGCGGAAGAGAGAGAGAGAGAGAGAGAGAGAGAGAGAAAAGTTTCGAAATTACGAAAAACAAGCCTTTACTCGCGTAAACTCACCCTTCGCATGGAGTAACAACTTAATTTGTCACGGGTAACTTGGTTAGTTTGCGCGTGTTCGCTCGCGCTAAATACTCGAATGACCTGATTTCTACTCTCTCTCTCTCGCGAATACTTTACTTGTAAAAATAATTCCCCCTCCCTCACTCGCTGAACTTTAGTTCGCTAGCGTCAGTAGGGCAACACAATACTCAACTAATTATTAAAGTTCCTTATACTAGCGACACCGAAAGAGAAAGAGAGAAAGAGAGAGAAGGGGAGAAAAAAATAAATTTCGCGTAGCTGCAATTTGGGTGACATTCATTCCCCGGAATTCTACAGCGAGTCTAAAGAAGAAGAAGAAAAAAAAGGAAAAAGAAAGTTTGCGCCGGAGACAGCTCCACGGTTCCTCTTTACTTAGCATTTCGCCGAACGAAATCCGCATACAAGGCTTGTATATATATATACCTATATAGACTTATATGCTATACGCTTGGGGCTGCGGAGAGAAACGCGCGAAAAATCCAGGAGGAGGAGACGAAACGTTCGCGGACGTGCCGGATTAACCGTCGGCTACGGTCCGGCAATTAAAACTATATATATAAGAAAAAGAAGGGCACGAAGAAAAAGTAATATACACATATACACACCATAGACAAATGGTTGATCTGGAAAAGAAAAGAAATCTCAATGCGTAATCTCTTTCTCTCTCTCTCTTACTCTTTTCCCTTCTGTATATATATTTATATACCTAAGCATTCCACCGCGAGCAATAACGCGCGCTGAGCGCGCTCTAGGCGTCCGATGTCTTCTCTCATTAAGCCCGAAATATTTCTCATTTTCACTTATCGAAGTTGTTCCTTCTCATTTGCCGGCCTCTCATTCTCTCTCTCTCTCTCTCTCTCTCTCTCTTCTCTCCGGAGAAATGCGAAAAACGCTCAGCACCTCCCTCTCTCGCATGCCAGCGTGCTGGTATTTATCAGGGTAAGAAAGAGAGAAAGAAAAGAAGAGAGAGAGAGAGTTCACGAGTTCGGTCACGTTCTCGCAACTGTCGACGATGTGACTGCGCGCGGATGAAGAGAGCGAGAGCCACTTGCCGCGGCTGCTCTCTCTCTCTCTCTTTCTTCTAACGTTATTACATACACACACTGTCGATACCGCTGTGGGAGAGGAAGCAAACTTTGGCCCAGCAAAGTATAATATACATACACACACACACAGAGAGAGAGATACGCACGCACGTGAGAGAAGAAAGAAGAAGAAGGGAGAGGAGATGCGGCAAATGTATTGTGGCCGCGCGCAAACTTTGGCGGTTCTTGATCACTCTTATAACCCTCCCTACCTCCATCCTCCCCCCTCTTTCTCTATACTACACCCCGATCGCGTCTATATATATAAAAATATATATAACGACAGGCGTCGAATACCAAGACAAAAGCTCGTTGCGGAGGGCCACCTATATATATACACAGCACACTACCATATACCTTTGTCGCATCCTAACAACGAAGAAGGAAGAAGGCACAGGAAGGAAGCTACTGCTGCTTCTCCTTCGATCCCCCACCTCCTCTCTCTCTTCCTCCCCGCTTTATCTCTCTTCATCCCCTTCCCCTCCTACCGCTAATGCACAGCCGCCACCACCACCACCACTACCACCATCGTTGCGCGCACGCGGAGTCGTGAGAATATTACACCACGTGTGCCGGTAATAAGATTGCGCACGTGACGACAATACAAAAATCTCTCCACGAGCGCGGGTATATACGCGCGCACGCCTCGTCCCGGCCGCCGCCAAATTGCGTTCGCCTATCGCTATATCGAAATCCCTCTCTTACTTCCTTTTCCTCGCCTATACCCAGTACCTATATATATATATATACGCTCTTTTTATCTCTCGGGATTCTATATGTATATATATAGGGAAAAAGGGAAGTGCGAGCCTGTTAATGCGCGCCTGATGCTTTACATGTGCGCCATCGCACCACTGCTGCTGCCGTTGTCGTCGTCGTCGTCGTACGGAAATCGAGATTTTCATGTACGCGTAAGGACCGCAATATGTGTGTGTGTGTGTATATATAGCTGTGTAGGTGAGGATTATATTAAGTGAATAGTGCGAGCGTGCGTACGTGAGGATGTACGCACGTACGGGTTGATCTTTTTGCTCGTTTCGCGTATTAGGGGGTGGAGAGAAAGGGAGGAGAAGAGGATGAGCCAAGACCATGTGTGAGAGAGGGTTTTAAAAGCGCGTAAATTTTTTTTGTTGAAATTTGAATTTTCAAAGCTCTTTTCCCGTATGTATATATCTGTGGCTTCCCACGAAATAACCATATATCTGCACTTTTTATGATTTCGAGAAAATCGAGTTTTTAGGTTCGCATCGCTGTTTAAAATCAAGACAAATGAGATTGAATGCAGCACTGTATATATGATTTCATATCTAAATGACACATTTTTTACGATAGTTACTGAACCAATTAGTGATCATGTCTGAAAAATCGACTGTCACTTATATTCCGAGAATGAGAACAAATTGTGATGGAATTATATGGTTTTTCCAGTCTCAATAGCATTTATATTGTTTTTCCATTATCTAATAAGGATGAAAAAAATAAGGGAAAAGCTAAAAAATGTTTTAAAATGTAAAAAGATAAGATAAAAAGATGATTAGATAAAATAATTATATAACTGATAAATAATTCGTTTATCTAGAAAAGTAGAGTTATATGGTTTTTCCGGGAATTATTTTAAAAGCAGGTGTATTTATAGTGTTTTTCCGGGAATTATTTTGAAAAGATGGAGATATACGGTTATTCCAGGAAAATTTTGAAAAATATGCCCTTATCGTGTTTTTCCTTGTGCTTATGCGTGTGTGTGTGTGTGTGTGTGCGGGATGGTCTATATTCTTATTTTTGGGGGAGTTTTGTTTTTTTCCTTTTTTCATGGTGAAGGGAATGTGGTAATGATTAAATATAGACGTAATTTTATAGCATTTTTACATTCTCATATAATGCTATTTATACACAATGGGGTAGAAGCCATTAGCATAGTAATTATTAAGTTATTTCGATTACTGCGTGTATAAAATGCATTTTTTCACACTCCGTGCGAGAAGTTCGATTTCTCGCACGCTCGAATAAAGAAGCATGCGCCAAATTGATCTTCTCACACGTCGTGTAAAAAAATAGTGTTCGATACGCGAGTGAGAAAGTGATTTTATCCTCGTGTGGCCTTTTCACCTTCGCTTCGCTCGGGCGCAAACGTCCACACGAGGATAAAATAACTTTTTCGCACTTGTATCGAAAATAACTATTATGTGAGAAAGTATGCGGTTCTAAAGAAGGATCGCAGGTACGATTAAATAAAATTTTTAGGAAGATGCACTTATTGAACACGTTATACTCGTGCGTAAGGGCGTTCGATACTATCAACAGGTTTTGGATTTTTTTTTCACGTGCTTCAAGCTTATCAAAGGGAACATCAATTAATCAGTTTTCAATCACAACGCACTGGTGACTCACGATATAAGCTTCACGTTTAATCCATTTGCCACATCGCAGCGCTCGCATCATATCGAATATTATAGAAAGTGTTTTGTGTCTCGCTGAAGTAAAAATATCAATATCCATCATCATCGTCATTCTGGAATCGCCGTGTGTTACACACTTTCTGTCTTTATTTCGTTTACAATATACACGTTTTAATGAAAATTAAAAGTTTCCCATTTCATTGTATACTGGATGGTATGTTCAATGTGGTATTATTATTGCTAATACCATTCATATATTTATTTCGTAACACTATAGCGTCGATATAATATATATAAATATAATTTTTTAATTTTTAATTTTATTTGATAGATAAATATTTATTCCTGAAATCCAACGATTGTTTTGTACTCGTCTCGAATGTAGAAATATATATAAAAATCCATCGTTCATTATCCACCTTCAAAAACAACCTCATTTCTCAACATTTCGTTTGATAAATATACATATATCCACGCGTGGGTATAGAAAAAATCGTCTCGACTGTACGTCGGGAGATGGAAAAATAATATGCCCGTTGAATGAGAAGGTTTATTAAACAGCTTTATATATTTCGAAAACACCACTGAACACCGCGCGTCTATATGATATATATATATAAGTATATAATATTTCCCGCAGAAATTCATCGTCTCTGCAATTTCACATTACGGGTCTGCTAAACCGGCTGTATATTCTATATATATGCAAACGTACATATCTTCTATATTTATATGGCAAAAAAGAAAAAACATTTAATATCTGTTAAAAGTGTACACTTCCGTCACTACTACGAATCCTCCTTTCCTCCCTTCCTCCCGTCCTTTTTTTTCATCAAATAAAAAACGTATTTTCCAGTTTAAAGCTGGGGCGAAATTGACACGCTCTCTCACTCGCTTCTCTTCTGCCTCCTTATAAATAAATAACCATCTCTCTTCGTCCCCTTGAAACACGGGCGATGTTTATCGTACTTTATTACGTGAAAAATAGAGAGTAAAACGACGAAGGTTAGAGAGAAAGAGTAAGCGCTCAGAGCAACATTGTTGCGGGCAAAGGGAGTGGTATAGTAGTAGTAGTAGTAGTAGTAGTAGAGCACTCCCATCTCTCTCTCTCTCTCTCTCTTCTTGTCCTCTCGTCGTCTACATCGTCGTCGTCGTCTCTTCGTCATTATTATAAATGCGACGAACTCTTATCTCCGTCGCATCAGTGCACGCCGACGATGTCGCTCGACAAAGCAAGACGTCGACAGCGATGTCGAGAGTAGAGAGAGAGAGAGAGAGAGAGAGAGAGAGAGACGAGCTGACGCAAAAATATTCGAAAATTTTAACGACGACGACGATGTCCTCTTGCGCTTGGGCGAGCGTTATATACGCTATATATATACGTATATATAATATATACACACAGAGAAAAATAACGAGTTGCCGTGATGCTGGTGGTGGTGCTGCTGCTGCTGTGTACAGTGTGGCAGGCTCGAATTTCGCCCTGGCACACCGTCGCAGACATCTTAATTTTCGCTGTCCTCTTCTATAACGAGAGCAAGCCCTGATCGTAGCTAGATATCCGAAAGATACAGAGACACGTGAAATTGTCGATCATCATCGTTGGACTTTATAACCTACGACTTTCAAGTTTTTAAATAGCATTAAAGTTAAACGACGTCTTGAATTACTATGACATAATTTGAATTTGTTAGGAGGTATGACGCAACGTACGGTAAGCTTCAGTTTTAATATCTCGTAAAGCTGATGCTGCTGTTACTGCCTGGGTCTCTATTGTTCCTTAATTTAAAATGAAGAGAGAGAGAAAGAGAGAGGAAAAAAGAACGGCTTACCGCTGGGATAAGATACGACGACGACGACGACACATATAAGCCGGATCCGCTCGATTAAAATCAAAATATTTGATGTATGTTTGTTTTTATATATACGATAGGGCAATATGAAACTGATATAACATGTATAACCTACGAATTTTCAAGTCGCGAACAATAAAAGCTGAAGCAAGAAGAAGAAGTAGAAGTAGAAAGGGAAGACGAGGGTTGGGTAAAAATCCCTTGTGCAACTTCTCGTTCTTCATAAAACGGCATCTTTTTCGCGCTGCGTTTAATGCGCAATTTGTTGTAACAACTTTTCCAATAAAAAACTTTGCCAGCCGCCGGCAGCAACGCGGCTTGTACACACAGCTCACGCACGCGTTCCTTTTTATTTCTCGGTTAAGGATACTCAAACATAATACTGTCGTGAAACTTTATTAATAAAAACAAAAAAAAAAAAAAAAGAAATCTCCACCCTTAGAGTATACCCACCGGCCATCCCGCGATACCGATGATGATGATCATAATAATCATCGTAAAACTGAGCGTCCCTTGAAATAAACATTCTATTTGATTGAGAAGATACCTGCTAGCGTATATTATAGATATATATATGTATTTATATATAAATCTCGGTAATTTTAGAACGCTACCGCGCGTGAATAAAAGAAAAGGCCATCATCGTACATTACCGAAACATGATTAGGTTGAGCTCGTAAATTTTATATATACATATATACACGCACACGTTGGCGCGTGTACACCTGTAACAGTGTTATATACAGTAAATGAGTACAGTAGAAGATAAATGCGTATGTATGTGTGTAGGCGTATGTATATATAATAACGCGAGTATGGTGACGGAAAGCTCAGCACTATGTGTATGTGTGTGTGTGTGTCTGTGAGTGTGCTTCGCCGCCGGAAACTCTATTTTAACGTAATTGGACCCTCGTCCCCTCACGACGCATGCTCACTCGCTACAATCCGAAGAAGAACCTCGAGTCGCGACAGAGAGGGAGAGAGAGAGAGACTATATATATATATATATATGCTTCTGTTGCGCTTTTTTTCGCTAGGGTATATATGTGTAGTATATGCGACGGGGAGAAAAAAAGCGGCGGCTGGTTTTTTACTGAGCACGGGTGTACCGGGCGATGACAAATTCACGAGTTTTCCGCAGTTGATGATCCGGAGAGAGTCGATTTTGAGAGAGAGAGAAAAAGAGGGAGAAGAGAGGAAGCGTAAAGGGAATCCGGGTAAGCGAGGGAGAGCGAGATTGATATATGGAGGCGCGATGAATTTATAGAAATCGGAGAGGGCTGCCGTAGCCGTTATACGTTACATGAGAGGAGAGGAAGTTAATGATCCGACTGAGTATATAATTAACGTTAAAGTATATAGTATATATTTGCTAATTAAATTGAAATTTTAAGGGTGATTGGTTGAAATTTGTTATTATTTGAGTTGAGGCCAAAGTTATTAATTTTGTGGATTGAAATTAAAGTTCGAAAAAGAACATTGTGGAAGGTCGCTCTGTAATGAAATGGATTTGTTCGTTTTTCTCAAGCAGTATATAACAAATTTAAAATTTAATAATCGTTAATCATGAGAAATAAAAGATAAAATCTGCTGGAACGTTCATATTAATTTTGCAAACTTTTTTTTGTTTATTGTTACAACGAAAAGTTGAAATATAATAAGTTAACGTTATTTGCATTATGAATTATGGTAAATATATAGTAATTCAAATTAAAAGTTAATTCTGGAGAAAAAATGAGATTTACTTTATAATACTCGGTTAACACTGGGCACCAATCGAGGGGCCTAAACTGAGTAAAAAGTCATTCTTTTAATTTAAATGATACTAATAAGGCAACAAAAGGTGTTATCAACTCGGAAATATGTTAAGTTTTTTCTAAATATTACTGTAAAAAAACAGTATGAAACAAACTATTGAACAGATTGATGTTCTATATCAAATCCTATCATCAGATCCGCGAAACGAGTGATGGCCGGCTTTGAGCGCTGGCGATGCGTGTGCAACTAAAAATTCAGAAAATCCAATAAATGTGTATAAGGCAGTCGAATAAAAATAACGTGATGGCGTGTTCGTATATCATCCATCATTAATTTGTTTTCCCCGTTTCGTAGTTAAAAATATAACTTCACTATATACGTTAATTCCATATTTTCGTTACTATTATACTATACTTTTTATTTCTCCCTATATACCCAAACACAACTTGAATCAATCCTGATTAAAGCGACCACTAACGAGATGAAGGAAACATAATATCACTGTCCCGATACAATCTTACGTAGGAAATATTTCGGCACACTTGCGACAAGGCAAAAGTTCAAGCGAATCACGGTACATAAAGACCATTCTTTCTTTGACCAGTTGCACCGCGCAATACACTTCTCTTCTCGGTTCTCGGACGCATGTATATATAGACATTTGTATATTTCACTTTCTTTGAAGCCTTCAAAGTCTCCCTCTGGTGAATCGCTTTAGTGTATATGTATAATGCGAAAAAAGACCGCAAAGCGCTGCTTTTTCTAAAGAAGAAGAGAAAAAAAATCCGGATTCATTTAATTTTTCTTACCCTTCTGTTTGTGGGCACGCGCGCGTGTATGTCAATTGTGCAGAATTAGTCGCCGCTACGATTACTATTTGGGTCATATTTTCTTCGCATCCGGGAACGTTAATCAAATTATATATATACTTAGTTGAATTGGGCAGTTTGAAGAGCTAGGGTTTCTGCTTTCCAGAGTTATATGCTTGACTAAAG
>JAYJLV010000027.1:11086283-11108883 GCA_036873485.1 Torymus texanus | reverse complement strand
AGCTGAGGAAAAAATACGTTGGATAGGCTTATCAGTAAGTATTTTTAAGTACGTTTTAGTATCATAAACACTTGTTAAAAATAGCATGAGTTGACGCTCGCGCGCCGCACTGGGACATTTGACATGAAACGCCTCATATGTGTGTTCAGCGCTTTAAAACGTCTGCATACCCGCATATGAGTATTATTCTTTCCCGAGGCTATAGTGAATGAAGGAGGGTAAAAAAAAGGAAAAAAAAACGCCGTTCGAGCTGCAAACGTCCGGAATTTTATAATAATATTTCACGTGTATATAACATCCTATATTAAATCTCTCAAAATGAATGCAATTTTTACGTAGATTATGTATACGCATCCAAATTATGCACATTTTTTTTCAAATGACCCGCCCTAACCACTAAAAAAAAATATGCGAGTTGTGCGTAAAATAAAACACACAGTGTACATTTTTGCCGAGCGCACATGGAAATATTGCATATTTTTTTGGTCTCTCTCTCTCTCTCTCGTTCTCTCTCGTTGGTTCGAAACGAAATTTATTCACCCGCGACGATGAATATGCGCACGCTTATATACTTTATGAAACACATCGATAAATAATTTTTCCCTCTCGTGCCCATCACGTATATAATGCACGAATAATAAAAGTCTATAATGACGAAAAAGTTAACCAAAAAAATATCTTTTTCTTTTGCTCTCTCGCTCTCTCATCGAATAAAATAAAATATACTTTAAAAACATTATACGTATCCGTCGGCGAACGAAGAGAAAAAGGCGAGTACGCATATGGGTATATATACGCCAGAGGGAACGAAATAAAATACTCTTGCACATACGAGCGGAAGCAAAATACCATTTAAAGATGATACAAGCTGATATATAGCGATACACGTGCATTTATATATATAGTATCGAACTACACAAAATTCCGATAAATTTGCCCTCCTCTCGAAAAACTACGCGTGCTATATAGATTTACCTAACAATTCGCTTCGCTCTATACACATCCATACACATGCATGTGTCAACTACTCGTCCGCAGTCAGTTAGTCTCTGCCGACGAAATCATTCGCTCTGCCCTTCTCCCATTCTCTTCCGTCCACTCTACAACACACACACACACACACACACACACATAGAGAGAGAAAAAATCTTAAGTGGCCATTCATTCGTACTATACGCTCGACCAGATGCCTGCCTGCTAGCCAGTCTCGCGTCATTCGATCCTCTCCCTTCATCTCTCTCTCTCTCTCTCTCTTCCACGCGCACGGCCCATAAATTTTCGCCGCACGCGCACTGTGCAGCTTCCCGGAAAACCGAAGCCCCGCGTGCACACACACACACACATTCACGTTATACTCGTCCTTTTTTTGGACGACAGGCGTCACCGCTGCTGCTGCTGGCCAGTTTTACTAAGGTTTCTAATTTATTACCGCACTTGCGTCCACATATGCACGGCATACGCGGCCGACGACGCGTCTGATCTTTTCAATTTTCACACGACAGTATAGGGAGAGAGAAAGAGAGAGAGAGAGAGCGGATTTTCAATCGACTGTATAACAGCAGCAGCAGTATAAGCGACGTGTGCGGTTACGCGGATGTACACTACTATAGGTATATCGATTGCTTGCGTTTGGCTGCGTATGTGTGGATGCGTGTATAACATATATATATGTCTGTATGCACGTGTATCAACAAGTAGTTAAGAGAAGAAGGCGGTCGATCTGTGCGTGATGTGTGTATATGTGTGTATAGGGTGTGTATATATGTATGGTATCTTGTTACGCGTTTTTTTTCGATTTTTCAAGACGAGAAGTGAAGGAAGGGAAGAAGGTTTCCCCCCTCTCTCTTACTGCAATTTCTTTTACGCTCGAGTTGACGCTTTATAAATGGACGAGGCGCGCAAGCGCTTGCGAGTTGTGTTGTTCCATTGTTACCGTAATTGTATTTATATGATCGACTGGTAGCCGCCGTAACAGTGGCTGCGCTCAATTTTATCCGTTTTTCTTTTTTTCTTTCTTTTCCTTCTTCTTGTTATAGATATTGGAATTGTTGGAAAATTGTTGTAATGACCCGATGAATTATGGAGGCTACGCCAAGCGCGCGCAACTTTTGACACGACGCGTTATGTGATATATATATATATATATATATATATATATATATATATATTCGTAATGCGAATTTCTCGTACACTGCTTCGCGACAATGTTCATTCCAGTTCATTCGCGGGATTGTATTTTATATATATTTTATAACATGCACGTAAATTTATAACATTCTAGTTTTCGATTGATGTTTATTGTATAGTATAATGTAATTAAATGGTAGAGGACGGCTAGAATTAATTACATCAAAGCCCTTTGATTTTAAAATTTTATTTATTATTACCTTTTCTTGGTATTTGAAATTGCTCAAATTTATATTTGATTTTCAATTTATCCACCGTCGTGCTATCTGTACACACACACACATATATATATACACACACACACACACACACACACACACACACACACATAGTTTTTTTTTAAATTTCATTTATGACCTTATATTTTTCATTTAAAAAGTTATCCGTACGGTTTATAGCAATTAACTGAAATTTCACGCGGGCGTTAAACAACAATATGTACAAATAATAAATAATATCATATATTTGTTTTTAATAACACTCTCGAAATAAATAATGTAAAAATATAATGAAAAATAAAACAATAAACTGAAAATTTAATATTCTTTGTAAATTAGTAAATTAAAGCCCCATACCCGATACAAACTCGATATAAATCGATCAGTTTCCCCTTTTCCCCTTTCCACGCCAAACTAGAAACTTAATAATACGCTTTTGACGAAGACAAAGAGCCCCGTCGAATGAAGTCGTCAATCCGCGACTATTTATCATAATCGAGAGACCGGGAGTCGATGTGTATGTGTGTGTGTATATATATAGTTGAAGCAAGGGCGCGAGTCTCACTTTCTCTCCACGGCAGTTTGCACAAAAACAATCAATCAAAAGTCGCAGTCGGCTGTGCACCGACGTACAAAGAAAGAGAGGAAGAGAAGCGAATAAGTGTGCGAGCTTCAAGCTCTTTCTCTCTAAGCTATATTACCGCGCGAGTGAATCATCATCCACTGAGTGTATATAAAGAGAGAGAGATTCTTAAAAAGCATTAGAAAGTATTAAATTTCCGGCTAATACACTTGTGTTCAGCGCGCGCGCATACACTCGTCGACGTTATACACAGTTCTCTTGCGATTTCCCATATACAAGCTACTATATCCTACCGCGAAAAGGTCGTTAGCTCTCTCTCTCTCTCTCACTCTCTCGTTCCGAGATTTCAGCTTTGCGCACACTCTCGCATCACACGTATATAGTATATAGGGGGAGAACGCGTGCAAGCGCAAGCAAGCGAGCAACGAGGGTATTAAAAAGAAAAAAGAAAAAAGAAAAAAGAAAAAAAAGACAGGGAGCAGCGCGGAAAAAAGGTTCCGTTCCGCTAATACCGTGCTGCTGCAGTGGATTCACCGTGGCGACAAGGCAGACAGGCTTCTCTCTCTCTCTCTCTCTCTCTCTCTCTCTCTCTCTCTTCCGTAATTTCATTCGACAAAGGCAATTCATCGGTCATCTCTCTCTATGAAGGAAGGAATCGAAAGGCGGCGGTAGAGGCTTGTCAGAAATCATTTCACGCCCGGTCAAACTCACTCTCTCTCTCTCTCTCTCTCTCTCTCTCTCTCTCTGTTACTAGCAAGCAACATCCAGCCAATATTCTTTCTCGCACACATATATATATATATAGATACATGCACGTGTGTATGTATCTACACGTCGGGATGAAGTATATATACGAAACGATAGAGACGGATAGAGAGATCGCCGTAGCGCTGTTTATTCGCCATGTGTGTATGTATATGTATGTGAGAGAGGAGCTAACAAGGGGGCGCGTCGTATATAGTAGCTACTGCTGCGCTAAAGGGAGCGAGTGAGCGAGTGAGAGAGAGAAAATTAGCGCGTCGGAGTGGAGGCGGATTGCGCTCGCTCGCGCGCAGAGGGTGAGCAGCCAAGAGCGAAAGAGGGTTGTGAACGGGACACTCGAGTCTCTCTTTCTCTCTCTCTCTCTCTTCAGGCCCTAACACTTGCGCGCGCGCCCTCGAGAGCATAAGCGCAAGCGAGTGAGCGAGCTCTGTCTCCTCTGTATATGATGAATTTATCTTGAGAGATCGGTAGGGGCCAATTGCCGAATTTCTCTTTTTTTTTTCGTCGTAGCGAGTGGTATATAACTCGGCTGAGACGCATAAGTGTGAGATTAGTCATATACGAACGACTCGTATACACACTGTATACAGACGGTATAAGAGAGAAAAGTTTTTGATCGATTACGCGTGTGATTTATCGCTCGACAAGGGCCTTTTATTCGCGGTTAATCTTCGGTGTTTCACATATATATAATATATACGCGAGATACAACGAAAGTAATTGCTCAGGGAAAATTGGTGTGTGTGTGTGTGTGTATATATATAAAAGCCGTATATTACTAACCGTTGCAGTGTATATCGAAAAGTTTGGGTTAAATATTGATAAACCTTGCTAATGCGGTGAATAATGTATAGCGAGATCGCTTCATATATATATAGTGGCCGAAGACCGCAGTAGCCGGTACCGTCGACGCCGCCGCTTGTGTCTCTAATTAAGACATACATTATGCACGAACCTATTTACCGCTCTGTGTACGACAGATGTAAGTCATATACCCCGCCGATCAATATAAAAAACGAATTAAAAGAGAATAAGAGAGAGAGAGAGAGAGAGAGAGAGAGAGAGAGAGAAGGAAAGAAAGAAAAAAAAAAGTGTTTCTCACTTTTCCTTCGGTCGAACATCATCATTATCATCATCATACATCACGCAGTTACGTTATATATATACACACACGCTTAACAAATTCACCGAACGAATTTAATACATTGTAATCCTGCGAAAGGGGCAAACCGCGCGGCTTATATATATGTATTTGTACGTATACGTTTATTTTTTTTCAAAGCGGACGTCCATCCGTGTGTGTGTGTATATATATATATATATACACACCGAATGAGAAAAATGAAGTTTAAGCCAGCAGCGCATTCTAAGCTCAGTATTAACCCTCGAGGCTTATAATATCCACCGAGAGATCGTTAGGAGAAAAAGTCACCCCTTGAACGTTCTCTCACTCCCATATTATATATATATATATATATATATACACACACACACACACACACACACACACACACACACACGCCAATAGAACGGATCGTTCAATCGTATAACACACCGATTCCCAATCGCACGCACAATGTATATAGTAACGTCTCGTCCTTGTTCCCCCTTTCGACGTCTCTATCTGAAAAGTTACACACTCATATATATATATATATACACACACCTTACAGGACGCACAGAGACATAATATCTAGGCAACGGGCGTGCGACGACGGAGCATCCCTACAAGGGACGAAAGAAATATAATAGAACGTGCGCGCGTCTGGATTAAGTGTCCATGGAAAGAAAGAGAGAGAGGGAATCAGCTTCAGAGCTGTTACACGCTAGTTGCTCGCGATTCGTCATCGGCATTGTGCATGATGCGTGAACGATATATAAGCTCTCTACTGTACTTCCCCTCTCCTTTCACCATACCGAAAGGGAAGCTACCCGGAGACAGTGACTATCCTTGTGTAACAATACGAGAGAGAGAGAGAGAGAGAGAGAGAGAGAGAGGCCAGGTGATGCGAGCTCGTTATAACCTCGTGTACATATCGTTTTGAGTATATACGCTTTGTCTGTGTATGTCTGTGTGTGTGTGTATATAGGATGCACAGGTAAGGAAACACATTATATAGACCCTGTGAAGAGGGTATATGTATAAGCGCACGCGCACTTAACGTGTTGAAAGGAAGAAGAAAAAGAGGAAGAAACGCGCGTGCGTGAGCGCACGGATCAAAGAGATATTAGGAGTAAATAAAGGCGTAAAGCCGAGACTCTATATATATATTCTGCTACCTTTCATTCGCCTACATGTATGTATGTATATATAAGCTCCGCGGGCAGTCCTACTACTGCTGCTGCTACCTACGACTACGCCGTCGTCAATATTTTCATTCTCCTCCGTACCCATAGACAACGGTGGTGACGTATATGTGTGTGTATCTGCAGAACATCGCGGAGGTATATAAATGGATGCGTAGTGTGTATATATATATATATATATATGCAGGGGAACACAAATTTATGCACTCGCCAGCGACGTTTTATTATATATACGAAGAAGAAGAAGAAAAAGAAGAAGAAGAAGAAGAAGGAGGAGAGAAGAAGAAGGGGGAGGAGAGAAGAAGAAGGGTATCGGAATATTTTTCCTCTTCTTCCTTCGGTGCGACGACGTCTTTGAGAGCGAACGAATGAAAGAGCGCAAAATTCCTTTTATTATTCTTTTTTTATCGCGTATGCGTGCATGTCTCTATATGTATACCGGCACGCGAAAGTAAATATTACTACACGCGTGGATGTGTTGATTGTATACGCATTGGCTGGAAAATAATGAAATTCATGCGTGATGTAGGGAAACGGCTATACAGAAGAGGTGGAATGTACATGTTGAAGGGATAGAGAAGCAGATGAAACGATGTACATATATATCTATATAATATATTTTAAAAGTGTACTCAAAGGAACGAGAGAATAGTTTGTAATCCATACACGGAAAGAATGTGAGGAAAGGTACATCCATTGAAGGGATAATTCCTTATCCGATCATTGTTTGGGAAAATCCAGTGAACATGTGCTTCCTCATACGAGTAAGAGCGCGGTAAGGTTCATTATATAACACCGACGACGACGACGACGACAAGGTAGTAGACGGCAAGAAAGCAGCGTGCGCGCGAGCTGAAAACCTCCACTTCTTGAGAATGCCTTTTCACGAAATAATGCACGATATTTCCGCTCGGGTAATGCACCCTCAAAAGAAAAGTTTTTAAGGCGCGTGCGGGTGCGCTCACTGATGCTATATATAGTAGATGGGCAAAGTAGTAGTAGTAGACGCTAGAACGTCCGCGCCTTGAGAGAGAGAGAGAGAGAGAGAGAGAGAAAAAAGAAGAAGAGACTAGTACGAAGAAAACGCAGGAAGCGGAAATGCACCGCAACGGTGGTAGCAGCGAGTTACGTATATCCTTGTATAGCTACTACGTGCAGGATTTATCGAAAAGTTTGTCTATTGCTTTTCCAAAGTCCGTCTGTCCGTCCATCCAACCGTCCATTCGTTCCCGTTCTCTCTCTCTCTCTCTCCCTCGGTGTGGTGTTGACTTTGAAAGTTGTGCACGCGGGGGGAGAGTATAAGGGAAGGAGAGCGAGAGGCGCAAACAAACGTTTACGTTTACAATTTTAATTGCTCGATCAATCCCTCTTCAAAGTTCTCTCTACACTCGCTATATACTCTATATATATATACGGAAGGAAGGAAGGAAGGAAGGAACCGCAACGGTGGTGCTCATACTTGCGCTCGCCACTGCCGCGCCTTTGTGTGTTTACGTGTGCGCGCCGCACGTTTCTGAGGTTGCGCGTAGAAAGCGTAGAGTAAGAATGAGAGAGAGAGAGAGAGAGAGGGAGGGAGAGAGAGAAAAAGAGAATAAGGGAGAAGTGTGTAGTAGCAGTATAAGTGCGTGAAAAAAAGGCTGGGCCGAGCGTCGATCCATCAAGTGAGAAAGTGAGAAAAAGAGAAAGAGAAAAGGGAGAAATTCTGCGCTCGCGAGTTATATGTATGTGATGCTGCCCTGCTTTTACCACACACGTGTGTATATATATGTGTAGCAGATGGGTGGTTCTACTCGTGGTTTCTTTCGCGATGAGGAGCGGTTTTAATAGCCGTGTGTGCATATGTGTGTAAAATACCTGTTCTTTTTCTTTTTTTTTAATTTCAAAAATCTGGTTGCTATACAACGATGTATATAAGTGTACACGCGGGGGAAGAAAAAAAATGAGGTTACAGGTATACATACGTGAACTGTCCTAATTCTTACCCCGATTATTAATGTACAAGCATCTTGTATGTGTGTGTGTGTGTGTGTGCGTGTGTGTGTGTGTATATATAAACATACACTCACATATACCAGCGAAGTGGAACGAGTAAGTAAACTGAATCGCGTGAAACCGGTCAATCAATACCCCAAACCAAACGCGACTGTATATATCTGTGGCTTCCCAGAATAACTGAATACGTCAACTTTTTTTGAAAATCGAGATAACCCCGGATTTTGTATTTTCAAATAGGCCTTTTTCATTTACCACTTTCAGTAGTAGCAAAAATATTGCCGTAAAGTTACAAGTCACCCGAAACGTAACCAGATAAGTCCATTTTTCAAATTTTCTGCCCGGAATAACAGGATAAGTTCATCATTTTTTTCGTTTATCGTAGTTATCATTTATTTTATCTATTCAAATTGAATGTAAGTATGATGACTAACGTATATATTTATCTGTTCATTTAAAAAATTCCGATACACTTTCAAATTATAAACATTTTAAAATTTTACAATATTAGTACGATACAAGTACAATACAAATGGTCGTAAATTTAATAGAAATGTGAGAAAAATAGAATTGAATAAGTTAGAAGAATTCATTGAACAATTGCTTATTTTGTAATTTATTGACCCATTTCATAATTAAATAACCAGATCAGTCCATCCTTTTTTGAATTCTTACTCGTTCTGAACGCATCAGAAAATGTATAACCTGCTCAAACCAGCGTGTAAATAAGTGTTTTGTAATGTTTCAATTAACTAGTAAAGTATCGCGACTAATCTCGTTTCTCCCGATCTTACATATAAATTTGAACACCCGTTTTTCAGAAAAACTCGAAAACTGGACTTATTCGGTTATTCCGGGAAGTCACAGATATATATACGTTATGGCAAAAACCGCGCGTTCTACAGAATCACTTTCCGCGTTAGTATTATGTATATACGCGGTAGCGACGACGACGACGACGAGGCACCGGGGACTGCTTTCTCTCCCGCGAATTACGAGGTTTACAGTCCATAAATTATTTTAATACACCCCCATCCCGAACCTACACCCCCGCGCATACCACCGAAATAATGGCTATTTAACTGAAATATATACCAAATATCGCTGGAGTATACGCATTGTGTTATATAGAAATCCACATTGTATGTATATACATAGTTTCATAATTCGACCACCGAATGTCAACAGTAATTTTAATAATGGACAGACAATGCGAGTGGATGTATATATGTATGGGTGTGTGTGTGTGTGTGTGTGTAAAAGCAAAGAGAAAATAAACTTCGATATATGTCGCGTTTCTGCGGGGGTGGTATATGCGCGCTACCGTTGATCAACATGAAAATAATCCGCTCGTGTACACGCATATATTACTAATATACATTCGTTATTATTATTATTATTATTATTTATTTGCTTGACTATCGTGTATATGTAAAATCCTAATAAAAGCCGCTTTATATTTATAATACACGCATGTAGTCGAGTTATTATCAAGCCTCTATATATACATATATATTAGAATATATGCGCTTTTTGCATCGCGAAACATTGATTGTACCTATACACTATACATACACACACATACACACATATAAATATATACTACGGATAGACGTCGTAGATTGAGGTGTGGTTTTGCGCTCACTCGGCGGTGATTGGGTTAAAAATAAAATTGCCACCGGTAACCCAGTTTAACGATTGAAAGCGAGAGCCCTTTTGACGAGGCGCTCATCGTGCAGCTATTTCGAATTATGCATTCGTTTAACCGAACCAACGACAACGACGACGTCGACGACGACGAGGCTCTGATATGCACAGGAGTAGAGCAAATCACGAGGTCTTTATATATGTGCACCACGCGCTTGTTACGGCTCAATGGAAAGAACGCATAGCAGCGTTGTATATACGTCGGTTGTACTTACGCGCTGTATATAGGCTTTGATGGTATATGTTTTTTTTTACGTTTTTGTACGTGTGTATTTGTTTGTTGGAGGCTGGTGTAGATTTTAAAAATGGGAATAAGAATAAATTTAAATTAAGATGCGAAATTAAAATAAAAGTAAACTAAAATGGCAATATAGAGTGTAAAATTAACGAATATACATAAATAAAGAAAAATAGGCATAGAGGAACAGTAAAAAAAAAGAAGATTTTTTTTTTTCGTATGAGAATAACAATTGTGATACCATAATATATATGAGCGATGAGACTAAAAAGAAAATAAAAGAAAAATATATATATTGAGTGCCCGCCCCTCGATTTCAAAACACACTCAGCCGTAACATCGTCAGCGCGCACCATAGTATATACAATATATACACGAAATTTAATAAAGTTTTGATATTCTCTCCGGCCCTCGCTCTCTCTCTCTCTCACGAGTACGCGCGCACGGGTGCACGTCAAACGCAATTACCTGCGAGGCCAGGCGCTCGGCGATAAGATTATTCATCGCGTGACAAATAACGGAATAATTAACGCTGAAAGCGAGCCCTTGCGCGACTTTATACCCAATTTAAAAAAATAATCCGAGAGCTCCTCCTCCTCCTCCTCCTCTTCCTTCTCTTTACGCCGTTTTATGCGTATATGTATACATGGAAAAAAGAAACCACCTTTGCGCCTCATTTTTCTTCTCCTCACTTCTCTCTCTCTCTCTCTCTCTCTCTCTCTCTCTCTCTCTCTCTCTCTTTCATCCCGACGCGTCGTCTTCATTCGCGAACTCAACACAATTATAAATGTAAATTTCCCCGGAACTATAGAACGAAATACATCACCGGTGCAGCGGCAACAGCAACAGCAACAACCGGCTCGGATTAACTTCGGAAGACCGTAGCTCTTGCTTGTACGCGTGAGAAAAGGGAGAGAGAGAGAGAGAGAGAGAGAGAGAGAGAGAGAGAGTCAGAGAGTTTTAAGCGGTAATTGGACGATTGAGAGTGCGTACGTGTACACGTACACACATATATACACACACACACACACACACACACGTATATACATGTGGCAAGAACAAGTATATATAGTCGACGTAGCTCAGACGCACGTTTGATGTCGAGTGTACATATGTATGTATGTATGTATGTGTGTGCGTATATAAACGCAACCGTGCGCGAGTGCGTTTGACGCGCCCGTCCGTCTCCCTCGCTCGGAGTACTGTATATATATACAAGTGTACGCACGTATATACGTACTGTGTATAGGTGTGCGAAAGGGACGTGAGCGAGACGAGAGAACTGCGAATTAGAATTAGAATCATTTGTCTCAATATATACGAGGGTAGACCTCGTCGTTTATCGATTAGCGTCGTCTGTTGTTTACGTGGTATAGGCGAGAGTGAGAGAAAAAAAATTAAGTGAGGATTAAGAAATTATCGAGGGAGTTGGATTGTAAGCGTCGCGCGTGTATACGGAAATTGTTTTTAACGATCGATACGTTTTCAAGTTTATTTTATTCCGCGTCGAGAGGGACAAAAAGCGGTTTTTCTAAATTACGAGAGTATATAAATAAAGAGGATGAAAATAGGGGATTGTCTTTTTATTTACGCACCATTACTGAATTTTATTTATTTAAAGAAAACGGCTTTGTGCGTATTTATATCACTGTTACTGTGTATTATATCTATAAGATCCAGATGGACTTTCCGTGTTCTTCCCAATTAAATCGCAATAAAGACTCGATCTCATTCTCGCTCGGCAATTGTTGTAGTAAATTCACTTTAATAATTAATAAATCGCATCGTAAAGCTACATTTTATTGAAAGTAAACTTAATACCGCGCGAGCGTCGGACGGGGCCCTCCTACCCCCGCGGTCATTACAGTCGCAGAAACGCGCTCACTCTCTCTCACTCTCTCTCTCTCACTATATCTGTGTATATATATATATATATATATATATACATACATAGCGAGCTAGCGAACGAGCGAGTATATAAGAGAATGAAAGGGACGCGGCGCGGCGACGTCGAGAAAGAGAGTAGGAGAGAGGGAAGATGAATTGAAACGGAGACGAGCGAGAGAAGCTGAGAATGAAATAGAGATAAACTGAGAAAGAGAGAGGGACGAATGGACGGATGGTGCGACTATATACACAGAGAGAGAGAGAGAGAGAGAGAGAGATTGTAGAGAAGAGGGGGAATCAGCAGCAGCAGTAGCAGCAGGAGTAGTAGGCAAAGCAAGGGCGGCGCACGGTAGATGCCTATATAGCGAAGGGGTCAGAGCTTGCACAGACTCACACACGTATACACACAGTGAGAGAGAGAGACGTACAAAGAGAGAGAGAGAGAGAGAGAGAGAGAGAGAGAGAGAGTAAGGCTGTCGAAGACGGCCGTTGATTAGTCTCCCCTTTCTGATGTTGATTATCTGCTAGCCGAATATCCGGCTGGGCTTTGTGGGTGAGAGAGAGCGAGTATAGCCTGCCAGCATATCTCTCTCTCTCTCTCTTTCTCTTTCTCTCTCCCTCTTGGTCTTTATGGTAATCCTTACAACGAATCTGAAATTAATGTCACTATAGTAATACGTTTTCGGAAATAACTCGTGCCTCTCTCTACCCTTCGCGGATATTAATTTCGTGCGGCAGACGAGAGAGAGAGAGAGAGAGAGAACAGAGAGCAAAAGTCTGCCGCTGACGCGTTATACGATCGGCGACGGCGGCAATGGCGGCATGACAAAGCGGCCAGCCGTTTATTATTATTATTAAACGAGCCCCAATGTGCGCGCGGCACAGTGGCGGTTTGCTCTCTCTCTCTCTCTCTCTCTCTCTCTCTCGCTCTCTCTTACGAGTGTAGTATAGGTAGCGTTAATCGTAAAATATACACGCGCGAGCGCGAGTATAGGAGAGGAGGATGTATAACTCTGTGCACGTTGTAGCGCGCGTGCGCGAAATTTTCCATTCGCAGCGTAACGCCTGATGCAGCCCTTTTTTCCACGTAAATACACACACATATATATATATAAGTGGTCAATCCGTAGGGTATAGAGAATTTTTATTATCGCGATTGCTTGCAATATTACCCCTTTTATTTGTACTGTTTGTCTTACTGTATTATTATCTTCGTCGAGCGCTCGTTTTTGTGTTTTTTCCTTTTTTTTTTTTTTTGTTTCAATTTGGAGTAATGCGACCGCATTCCACCTCCTCCCCATTTTTTTTTTCATTTTCATTTTCCATCCAGCACAGTTGGTCGGTGTGTTCCGCTTTGTTGACGCTTTTGTTTGATTGCGTTCTAGTTCTTTCTCTCTTTATTTTTTGTTGTCGCCCACCCTTTCTTCTCCTTCCACCTATTTGCAAAATTAATTTTTCATACGCTCGAACAAAGTGGTAACACGCGTGTGTGTATGTGTATGCGGTTACATAACAATCCTGCGATGATATTTCTAATTCCGCGTACCCTAGCCAACAACCACAATTGCGTACACTTATATACGTATCAATAAGCGTCAGGATGAAATCGATCCTTTATATGGATGTACAATAATTGATGCTGCACCTAATTGCTACTGTATTATACAATCCATTAAGCAAGGCATTAAAAATGACACGACAAAAGGGCTGCAAAGTGAATCCGACCTAGTAAATCTACATAATCCATCCTCTCTCCTCTTTTCCTCCTTCCCGTCATCGAAAATGCATGTAATACTATATACATTCCTGCGCAACACACTCACACACAGAGTTAATCGAGTCTCAGAGGCGACGAAAAAAAAAAAAAAAAAAAAAATACCTACACTCTTGCTTGTACAAACTTATACCTATACCTGTATACCAGTGGTGGCTCCGGATGGGATCATCCAAAATTCAACATCCTACTTTATCCTATATACCTATATACAAGCGACGCCACGAAGTATGCAACGTTGCCTGAAATTATCATAAGACCGCGCACGATATATATCCGTTGCAGCAGTAAGCACCAGTAGCAGTAGCTAAAATGCACATTCATGAGCTTATGTGCAATACATACCTATACTATACTACGCGAGGTCATCGCCATCTGGGCTTATTAGACAGCGCGGGGGCGCGAAAATAGCATTTCATCGGATAATGAATTTGTTGCTAAGTTTAAATGGCCCAAGTGCGTGCAATACTGCACGCGCTTTTATATACGCGCATACGTTTGTTTCTCGCTTCTCGTTTTCTCCCACTTCCTCTCTGGCATCGCTGGAAATAGTCTCTCACTCTCTCTCTCTGCTACGAGTGAAAGAGAGAGAGAGAGAGCGAGCGGATACGGAAAAGTGTCGACCGCGAACGGACGCCCGTGTCTGTGTATATATACGTGGTTGGTACAAAGAAGGCTATATAATATATACGCACTGAAGATCCGTAGCAGCAGCAGCAACAACAGTAGTAGCAGTGGCGAATTTCACCTCATTAGGGGGATTCGCACGGCGAGCTTTTAACTCGGGCGCGAAGTGAAAAAGTTGAAGCGTATATGCCAATGTTGCTGCTCCTGCTACTGGCGGCGTGTTTATGAGAATACACGTTCATTGTACCGATCGTGTATTATATATATATACATAGAGTTAAACTTTAAATTAACGGGATGTGCATATATATAGTTATATTATCGTCGTCGCGCAGGCGGTCGTGGTTTTTCGAATTGAAATTATTCCTTTTTTTTCTCGCTTGTATACATATGTGTATAGAGAAGAGTGTGTTAACAAAGTATATGCATGTATTTTCTATATTTGCAATTTAACTCGAGCGTGGATTATTCCCTCTAGTTACAGCGTGAGAATACATATATATAGCGGGCGGGGACGGGGCGAAATAGAGTATGTAAATATAAGTGCGAATGTGTAAAAATGAAAAGCTCTTCGAACGTTTGATCGTCATGTATATTCGCGTGAACGTTTGCACTGTGACGGTTTGTTCGCGCGATGTTTGTTTTTGTTTTAGAGAAAGAAACTTTTTCGCGAAATCCTGTATAATATAAGTCGATAAATATGTATAGAAAGAGGCCGGAGGTTGGTCATATATACATATATATTTATCGTTTTCCAGAATAAGTATTTAACGAAACTGTTACACGGTGCAATATCTATATCCTATATACTTATATTTCTGAAGTACAAATGTAATTACTCTTTTAAGCCTGCGGAATTGTATCGTTCTTTCAAAATACTGAATAATAAAAGTACAGTTCTACGGTTATTCCTGAAAAATAAAGTTACAGTGTTTCTCTTTGTACTCATTCGATAAAAGGAGTGTACCTTTTATGATTTTCTATTCTGATTGTATAAATAAAAGACTATTTAAAAGTGCAAGATGTCGCATAAAATCAATTTTCAAAAATTAATCACTTATACATATGGTTATTCCGGGAAGCTACAGAATATATACTGTTAATTTTCAAACTATCTATGTTTTAGATAAAAACCGATAACTATGAAGAAGCATGAAACACGAATATGAACGCGTGTATATTATATAGTTGAAAAAATATTACTATTTATTTTATGCACTAGAAAAGCTGCGTGATTATCATTATATATATATATATAATTTATCTTAGTAGTATAACTACTTTCCTTTGATACGTATAATGAAACATTTCATTTTCTTTGATAAGAGCTAACAAAAAATGTAATCATCATTTCTATCCAGAGTTATATAACTGCTCTTTACACTCCACGTATATCTACCGACAAATTAAAATAAAACGCACAACAACTCAACCCTTTTCATCGTCTCGGCAACCTTCAACAACCTATCAAAACCACTCAAAACCATTTCCACACTTTCCTCACCTCCCACCCAATCCCAACCTCAACCTACCCAAAAAAAAAAAAAAAGAAATAACCCCCACTTCTCCCACATAAAAATTACAACCACGCAGGTATTCGCTTATACATAATTTTTTCCACTTTTCCACCCCTTCGACCGCTTACCACGAGAGAAGTGCGTATATACCTCGCTACACTACTCAACACATAGCATCACACATGAAAGAAACCTTACAGCTATCGCTTATATATATATACACACGCGAAAAAGCTTACGTTCTACTGCTACTGCTACGCTCCCTTCTACTGCTTTCATTTAGATCGTATCCAGGCGCATTCACGCGCGGTCTATATTTGTACTATCCCGTGTCGTGTATATAACGCTCACGCGTTCACGTATATACTCTTCGTATGGTTCAAGCGCGCGAAAAAGGGAGGGGATGACTAGCTTCTATGAAGAAAGTCATAGTCGGATACTCGTTCGCACTTCAACACGACCGTATCTATATATATATATATAGATGTTAGTTGCTGTACGACTGTCCTATAACGCGTTTCCGGCGCTTTGCGGAAACCCTCGCGTAGGTTATATCCGTGCTCTCTATATACGTGTGTGTGTGTGTGTATATGATGTATAGAGAAGGATATATATATATGAGTATGGGTAGAGTAGAGAGCAAGAGATGCAATGGGGCTTTGCAGCGGCGACAGCAGAAGCCGCTAATTGATGATTTCGCGATGTGTATATAGCGCATAGTGGTGGTGGCAGCGTCAGTGCTACCGGCAATTATCGACGCGCAGAGCCACGACAACGATGCTGCTATTGCTGCTGCTTCTACTATACCTTGTGGCTACCCATATCTATATATACAGATATACAGACACATACATACACAGACAGACATATATATATATACCTGTAGCATCAGGCTAATTAAACCACGTAAATCTTCATCTTTTCCCTCGTTTCATTGCCTCCTCTATATACCTGCTATAGTCTTAGCCCACGCGGTGAGATTTCAGGTCGCAGGTTAATTGTGAATTACGGCGTAAAGCCAACGACGAGGGGGCGGTTAGAAGAGAAGGGGGCATACCACCGTGTATGTGTTATACGGAGAAGCTTTTAAGAGAAAGGGAGAGAGAGAGAGAGAGAGAGAGAGAGGAGTCACACGGACTTTGATGGCTTTCGATATTTATAGTTTCTGCGCGTTCGTGTAGCAACTTGCGTCGTCGTCGTCGTTGGTGGTGTCATATCGAAAGGGCGGTGTTCCATACGAAAGAAGAGACCGAGAGAAAGCAACGATGCGCGACCGTTGTATATAGAGGTGTGGTAGGGCTTTTATGCCCCTTGCGTAGCGTTAAATAAAATTATGGCAATTTTACGTGAAAGTATAAGAAAATTGAAGGCAAGAGTATCTGTGTGTATGTGTATATTGGTGAATTAAGCCGAGGGGTAGATTATTAGTTTTTCTTCCACATGTACAATATATATATATATATATGTGTGTATATGTGTATGTATGTGTGAGAATGATCGATCGATGTGTATGTGCGCACGCTTGTGTGTGTGTCTTTTAATACACTTTTATTGTCATTTTTAATGAAAGTGGGGTAATGGCCTTTTCCCGCGTCGCACACTGCGGTACTTGTCGATAACGTTGTGCGAGGGTGTATGCGTACGTATATGTGTATAGGGTAAGAAAAAAACTTGATGATTAATCAAAGGAAATTATAAAGGTTTTTATTATATGCGTTTACGCGCGCGTTGCGAGAAGAGTGTTATAAGAGGTCCTAACAGTATAGCCTGGTTTATTTGGAGCTTGGTGATAGGTGGTTGCCGAAGGGGCACGGGAAAGAAATATAATTCGTTTAACAGCCAATAGCCAACGCGTCCTGTGTGTGTCTATATATATATAATGCGGTGCCCAAGTAATTAGTGTTTTTATGGATACTGCGTATATAAGGGCTTTTATATGTCACTTGAAGGATGTCTAAACAAAGGGGTGGTGGTTTTTCGACTGCAAGCATATGCTATGTATGTGTGTGTGTATGTGTGTTATTATATCGGAAAAGTTTAATACAACATGAGTCACTTTCTATACTCTCATACGACGTAATTCCGTAAATTACGCGAGCAAATATCAAATATGATTCTTATATAAACAGATATAAACGTGCGGTACGATGCATCAATTTTATCAGTGTAACCAAACAAATAAGGAGAGAGAGAAAAAATAACACACACACATAGGGGAAAATTAAACCGCATTCGGCTACAAATCATGAGCTGCGCGTGAAACACCGGACGGTGCGGTACTGTGCTATACCACCCATATATACACAAACGCGGTGGTGAGGAGAAAAATCGCACGAAGATAAACAAACGCGAGTGAAAAACGGCCTTTTTCTCCTCTTACTCTCTGCCTCGTATATACTATACATAACAACAACCTCGAGGTATATACGAGCATAGACACAAGCAATATTGCGCTTGCGTAATTTTTGCGTATACGATATATATAGAAGTTTTTTTTTTCGATATTGGTGTACTTCGCAATAACAACAGTATTTAGTCTCATGAGAGGGATAAAATTTTCCTACTTTTACCGTCCACTATAATGAGTAAAAGTTTTCAAATGAAAATCCAGAAGGTGAGAACCAAAGAAGGAAGGAAGATATAGAAGAAGCCTATGCCTGCATCGAGTTTTCGCATAGCCTGGTGTGGCCTCATTTTACTCGCGCGACTGTGCGGTCTATACGCCACCTTGTCGTATATACACCTATACACTTAGAAGGTATATACGTACACATACATATACATATTGGTGTAGGTAAAGGAGCAGGCGGAACGACGACGACGACGACGACGAGGAGAAGGAGAAGGAGGAAATATATAGCAGCGTACAGCATACAGGCTTGTCTACCGCACCACGGTACGGTAGCGGTAGCGGCGCGTTTCTCGTTCCTTCGTTCCTTCGTCCATCGCTTCTCTCTCTCTCTCTCACTCCCTCTGCCGCCCTCTCTGCCATCTCTCTACTTTCAGCGAGCGGCACGGTGTGCGCGCGCTTGCTACCGGCCCGATATTGATCCGACGCTCACTCTCTCTCGTTCGCTCCGAGTAGAGAGAGAGAGAGAGAGACTACTACGTTGCAGCAGCAGCAGCAATAGCAGTAGCAGCAGAGACGGTGCAGAAGCGAGCGCCTGGTTATTACTTTATGCTGCGTGTAGATGCAGGACTATATGTATATGTGTGTGTGTGTGTATTCTCGGTGCACTGCCCTCGCAGTATTACTACTATATATACTATATGCGACAAGAGGATTGACTTCCGATGCGCATATGTTATGCTTATTATATACATGTATATGTCGGACGAGCTATCTTATTTGTTTCGCGACGCGTCTCTCTCTTTCTTTCTCTCTGTGTAGGTGTGTGTGTGTGTGTATATATATATATAGTTATATGACTGCGAGTGTATATGCATATATATAAAGGGAGGGTGGAAAAGAAGAAGAAGCAAGCAAGCGACGACGAGACGAGGGTGGTTCGGAAAATATGTTGTCTACGAGGGAAAAAAAAAATATATATATATATACGTATAGGAGGGGCACTGCCGCGGTAACATCGGAGGTAATAACACGCGGGGCGATCGTTGGTAATGTGAGGGAATAACGACGGATGTATTAAATATACGTGATGCGTAATGTAACGTGATAAATAGTTATTAGCGAGAATTATCCTTTGAAGATTAATAAATTCGGCCAATTATATATAAGGGACGACAGCCGAACGTGTTATTTAGAAGCTTTCTTTTTTTTTTTCTTCCCTCGTCCACGCGCACACACGTGTTTGTAGTGTGTATATATATATATATATATATATATATATATATATATGTACGTATAATAATACGTAGAGAAGAGGAAAAAGGGGGAAAAAAATTTCAGGAAAACCCTACTGCCACGTACAAGAAAAAGTACAGTGGAAAAAAAGTTCCCTCTCACATCAGTGGGTGAAGAGAGAGCCGAGGGGGTTAGGGAGGTAGAGTCACAGAATCCATTCGCCGCGATGACCGTAAGAGTCGCAGCAGTGGAAAACAAAGACAACTAAAGGAAAAATGTCGCTCTATATATCTCTTCCCCCCCCTCTCTTTCAATTCTCTTCGTTCCTCTTCTTCTTCTTTTTTTTCATCACCGCCGCTGCTGCTGCTAGATTTTCATACGGAAGTTTTCCGGAACGCGGTTTTTTTGCCATACGCCATCCCCCAAGCGCGAGCCGCGTGTGTATACTATATATAGTAGCATATACTTTACGCCCTAAAGGAGAAAAAAATGAAATAGAACTGGAACACGCGAATATACACATGTGTATATATATATATATATATATATATATATATGCTAGTAGGTGAAATGGGACTGCTAATGCCACTGTTTATAATAAATTAACGATAACCCGATCGTAAATATCGCTCGTGTACAAAACTACGTATACACATACATATACGTATACACAAACGCTTATAGTTTTTTTTTCCTTCTTATAACCTAGACGTGTATATATTCCAACCCTCTTCCTCTTTCTTTTTTCGTATACCTTCTAAACCGGAGAGTTTCGGATTTTCGTTATTCAACTTGAAGGATGCTTATTGTTTCGAAAGTTTAGCTACCGGCGCGCGCGTGCGCACAGACGCGATGTGGTATATAGCTATACCACTACTGTTGCTGTTGTTGCATTGCTCGCGCAACCGCCGCTTCTCTATATACACGCGCGAGCGAGCTATTTTAATAACTGCTATTGAGAGTTGTTTTGTTAAGGATTCTTGTTTGTTACAATTGCTTTCCTCTGCGCCGTCGCTATACCATCACCCGTCGCTAACATCGTCGTCGTCTTTATTATTGTACCGAAGGGAATTTTTTCCGCTATCGTATAATACATATACATATATTTATAGAGAGAGAGAGAGAGAGAGAGAGTTTTAATGCAAATTTCTCGTTTAATCGCGTTATCGTAAAACGTAATGAGCTCTCGCGCCCGTATATATGTACGCGTTTGATCTGATTAATTTTGGCTTTATCATTTCGCGCGTGGGCGTGCACGTCGGTATATATAATGCCGAGCAATTTTGAATTACAATACGAAAATGCCGGAGTATATTAAACCTCATGAGCGTCAAAAGCATAGGAGAAAAGAGCTTGCATGAACGCTTCTGTAATTTAGCTAGTGCCAAATATATTTTATTATCTATATACTTATCAAGAATATTATATTACTAATGCGAGCGGAGGGTATAATATAAAAAAAATTAAAATAATCATATATTCAAGGTATATATATAATGAAATATTTTTGCCGTCATCTCCGTCTTTCTACTTGCCAGTATTACACGCATATCCGGTTGCTGCTTCACGTTTGTACAGCTTAATACTTCTTCATTTATACAACACAGTATAAATGTGCTGTGTATATATATGTATATACGTGGATGCACCGTGTCCCAGCAAATCTCGCGCGACAAGAATAAGACCATATCTACGCTCGTGCGCTCGCGCCTTAAATCTTAAATCTCACCTTTCCCTGGCATTGCGAGATAACATTTTCCCCTTCTCCTCTCTAGACGCGAGGATAAAATGCGATGCGAAACATCCTACCACTTGCAGCCCCTGTAACGTACCCCCATTAAAAGCTATATATATATATATATATATACACATAGCATATACATACATATACACACCTGCCTACACATATATATACGTAGCATAGGAACTCGGAAGCTCACAGCCGAGGAAAGAGAGAGAGAGAGAAAGGGGAAAAAGTTCGGAAAATCGCGCGCGCGCGCGCGTGTTTTGCTCGATCTCACGGGAAATCGCGAAAGAGATGATTTCAGAAATTGCGAGAGACTCGGAAAAGAGAGAGAGAGAGAACTAGTAGCAGACGCTATGCCGCCACGACTCTGCGTGCAGTAGTACACACGACGGTGTATGGGTATGGGTTCACTGCACTGTGCTCCCAGCAGCGGCGGGCGCGCTCACGGTTACATTTTTAATTCCTACGGCCGAGGCAATAGACAAGTTAATTTTTCAAGAATCGCTCGGTTCTCTGCTCTCCTGGTGCTCCGTCCGGGAGGGAGCAAAGGTAAAAAGTTCGCGACGTTAATTTAAAATTTCAGAGGGAAAATTTCGCGGCAGCCGTCGCTGCTGCGGCCCGTACCTTCTTCTCCTCTCTCTCTCTCTCTCTCTCTCTCTCTGTCTCTCTCTCTCACTCTCTCTCACTCTCTCTCTCTCCCTCTTTCTTTCTCCTTAACTTTCTTTCAGCTGTCGAGCTGACGTTGGAAGTTGGAGCAAACTCCCTCATCGCGCGATTGTACAGCTATATAGTCCGCGATTTTTCTCGCCCCTCCCCCTCTATATATATATATATATACACACACACACACACACACACACACACACACACACACACACACGCTGCTACTGCATTGTTATATCTCTTTTATCGAATCAATGCCTATACCCGCGGTCGTGTGCATTCACGTGTCACAATGCGCGTGATTCCGACAAAAATTTCTTGCATATATCACTGTTAGAGATGGAGAAAGAGAGATAGTGGAAGTATTTGTTAATTAAATTTAGCATCGATGAGTTAATTAAATTCATATCGCCCACGGGCGCGTGTATATTATACTTTTTCAAGAGCTTATTTTTCCGGACGAATGTATGTAAAATTTATACGCGTCATTGTAGTACCAAGTTATGTGATTTTATATACACACACACACACACACACACACACACACACACACACACACACACACACACACACACACACACACACA
>JAYJLV010000027.1:11075873-11086183 GCA_036873485.1 Torymus texanus | reverse complement strand
TCATTTAATACAAAATTGGGTTGAATTTTCAAAATATTACCTTTATTTATTTTTGAGAAAAAAAGCGTTTTTGTTGTTGCATGATAACAGGAGTAAAATTAGTCGATCGACTTGAAATTTGGCACATATGTAGCTTTTTTATATTTTTAGGCTGAGTTCTTTGGCCAGAAAAATCTGATTGTTATACGAACAAAGGTATAGGAGGTTAAATATTGTTTTTAAATATTTTTGAATACATAATATTTCTTAAAGAATATTTTATCAATCGACTAGAAATTTAAACTATTTACTAAACTCATTTAAAACAATGTTCGATTCAATATTAAAGAGATTACCTTTATTTCTTTTTGAGAAAAATTTAGAAAAAATTACCTATGACAAATGTTGAAAAAGCAAACGTTATCATGATGATTGATATTTCAAGAGTATGATACTCAATTTTTTATAAATAAGAATAAAATTTTAAAAAATAAGCTTGAATCTGCGATGTATTTTTAAAAGAAATAATGAATATTATTTATTTCAATTTTAATATATGTGTAATTATTTTGTGCATTATTAATGTAAGTTATTAATTTATTAACAATAATTTTTAAAATCATTTTTAACGTAAAGAATTTATATATTAGTACAACAAATTAAGTTTGAGGAAGCTACGTTCCAATGAATTGGCAGTGGTGTTTAAAAGGAAACTCAACTTTGTTTTTTAATTTCTCTGGAACGGTAAACAAAACTGTTACAAGTTTACAAGTTTAAGGAACAGTATGTTTCAAACAATGGACAAAGACCAAACAATGGATTTTTCATAAAAATGCATTGATATTTGCTGAATGATACATTTCGATGATTAGCGCGTTCGTGATTATTTTGTATCAGATTCCAACCAGCGAGTACATTATAGAGAATAACCCTCGAAATTATACACGTAATTGGCATAGTGATAGCACACTGACAAAGAATTTTAATTTTCCGGTGATAAAATGTTACTGATAAATTTTAATATTTTCTAGGAAACGAGGTTAATGAAGGATAAAGCAGAAATTCACTTATTAAATTATAAGAATGGAGGGAAGAATAGAGAGAGAGAGAGAGAGACCATTACTGCTTATAAAATAACTGCATCCTTCGTAATACAATCACAAAAGTATTATCAATCTCGGCGCAAGTATAAAGGGTGTATACACGCTGCGTTCACCCTCCTTCCAAGAATAACAAATTACGTTTGCACTCTATACATACACCCACACTCACCCCCTTCAGATATTCTCATCATCGTGTTCATTCAACCCCGTCCAAAGCCTATACACGGGATTATTAAAGCCACCGTCAAAATTCCCTCTCTCTCTCTCTCTCTCTTGCTAAACTATACCTAATACACTCATACACCACGAGCAAAAAAAAAAAAGAACAACTCTCTTCCTCCCTATTACATCTTCAACATCTCATCCCTCAGTAAGGCAGTGGGGAGCCACTTAGCCCTCAAATTTACAACCCTCAACCACGTCGCATTCCCCTTTTTCTACCCGACGACATTTGGATGCTGCGCAACAGCAGCGTACGCGTTATCACCAACAAGGTACACACATACACACACCTAGAGTAACACCGTAAAAAAAAGGAGGGAAAGGAGAGGGTGATACGCTATACAGTGGAAAAGAAAACGATCCCCGACGCGCTCACCCTCTCTCTCTCTCTCTCTCTCTTACGATGTCTCTCGTTCTCCTTGGGCGCACGCGCGCGTGCGAGGGAGTTTTGCATACAATACGAATTCCAAGTGAAAACAAAGAAAATCGAGACCCACGAGGCTCTCTCTCACTCTCTCACCGCGTATAAAAACAAAAGACTCGAGCGAGAGATAGGTAAAGAGCAGCAGCAGTAGTAGGGAAGAGAAGAGAGAAAAAAAACATGAAGAAGCGACGGCGGTGACGGAACGGTAGACCGTAGCGTAACGCTGCTGCAGAGGTACGAAGTGTGTATAGGTATAGAGACAGAGAGAGAGGATGGAGAACGACGTGAGCGGAGGTCCCGCATGCACACTATCACATTGCGGCGGCGGCCGTCGTTGAGAGAGAAAAGGAACGAAGCAGTAGTAGTAGTAGTAGTAGTAGTAGTAGGGGAGCGAGAAGCAGCAGCAGCAGCAGCAGCAGCAACGGGAGGGTGAAACGAGACTTGCCGAGTGGTTGAGAGTGCCTTTAGCTCGGCCATCTTCTCCCTCTCCACTTCTCTCTCTCTTCCTCTCATCTACCGTCCTGCGGTATTAAGATTAGCACAAAGCACTATCGACCGACCCCCTCGTGCGCGCACACTTTTCTCACCGCCTCTCTCCCTCTCGCTTATGTCTCTCTCCTCTCTCTCTCTCTCTCTTTCTCTCTTGGTTCTCGCGGATCTGCATCCAGCACTTTTTGCCGTCTCGCGCGTCTTCCCTCTCTATCTTCATTGCCATTCTTCCACGAGGGAGTATCGTCGCGACGGCGGTGGTGGCTCTCCTCTCGTTATCTAGCGAAGCAAGAGAGACAGAGACAGAGAGAAAGAGAGGGAGAACTTCGTGTAATTTGTGACGTTTCCGCGAGCCTTGGCCTGGCACACCACTACCGCTACCATCCGCGTTTAAGCGCTTACATCAAGTGCAATCTTCTCTCTTACTTACTTACTTATACTTACGCGGCTCTCCTCTCTCTCTCTCTCTCTCTCTCTCTCTCTCTCTCTCTCTCCGATCTCGTTCTTACCTCCCGCGGTAATATATGCACTTTTGGAAACAGCGATTTGCCCTTATTTACGGTGTTAGGCGCGGAGAGAGAGAAGTGGAAGAGAAGTTCGCACACGAGAGAGAGAGAGAGAGAGAGAGAGAGAGATATAGAGTCTTAAAGTGGATAATCGCGCGCGAGATTTGTGGAACGGTGCTGCTGCTGCTGCTACTACTGCTGGCTAAATCTCCGGCCAGTTAAGATAAGCATATTGTCTCGTCGTATATATACTATGTAGCGTAGGTGTATATAGGTATACTATATATAGTTGCTTTTTTCACACGACACGCGAAAGCTATTATACTATATATATATATATATATACACACACACACACACACACACACACACTCATATGCACTATACTTTCTGTATATTTATATACATATGCTCCGTTGGGAGATGCACACGCGTACACTGACCTACATCGCTTTGACTTCGAATTTCGCGTCAAAATTCAAAATTGATTTACCCTCCTCCTCACCCCCTTTGACCTATTCTCTATGTGTCTTATATACTATCTATCCTGACAGCGTGTGGGTCTCAGGTCGCGAGCTTATTATCTTATGTAAAACTTTAGACACGCAGAAAGAAGAAATATCCTATCTTCTTTCTCGCTATATATATATATTATACAGGCAAAAGATATACGATGTGACATTAGCATTTTTCTTCCCTGATTAAGCAGTAATTTTCACTCGAGTACGAAAAGATTGAGAGATCAAGTTGCCACCGTCGTCGTCGTCGTCGTCGTCGTCGTCGTCGTAGCTGCTGCTGCTACTACTACTGGTGTTCTCACGAGGGAGCGCGTACCGCTACTGCTTGCTACCCGCCTGCGCGCGATGTAACCATAATCTTCCTGATGAGGTCCTTAACGATCTCCCTTCCCTTGTGCCGCGTGCACGCCGTGTCCTAATGAATCCTACACATGTAGCCGGCTTTTAACTTGGTCGCGGAGCATTGCCGCATTGTACCGTAGATAGATAGATAGATAGATAGAGAGAGAGAGAGAGAGAGAGAGAGAGTGAGTGGGTCATATTCGCCGTTATATTCTCAATTTACATCGTAATATTATCGTCAAATTTACCGAGTCGCGTTGTTAAGGGATTTATATAAGGACGACGACGTTACTGGTTTCAGAGGGAAGATATGTACCAGGCCCTTTGGAATAGTCCGACGATGTGTGTGTGTGTGTGTGTGTGAGAGGTGAGCAAATATTAATTATCCTTGAGGTTCGCGAATGATATTTTTCTTGTAATTTGTGAAATGAAACGTCGTGTTTTTCTCGTATAATATTCGTGTGTGTGTTTTTTTTCCTTGCTCGGCACTCGCTTTGATTGGCATAATATATACAATATAAATATCTTATTTGCAAGGCATTATGCATTTAAATCTGAATTACAAATTGGAAAAAGGTGTTCCTTTTGAAAACGAATTTTCCCGATGAATTTTTCACCGCGTTCGTGCTCGTTTTAACGGTGCAAGATTGCATAGTTTATTTTTGTGGAAAATATTTTAATATTGCGTTTCGCCTACGTATAAAATGACTTAAATAATATAGTTTGCATATCTTTTTGCACTCCATCTCCTCTCCCCATTTATAAGTCTACGTGAGCGTCGCGACTGGAAACCCGAATGAATAATTTAATGTGAATTTATGAGGACTAAATTTTCATTATAGATGTTTGACTTAATTATTAACTTAATGAAGACTGAAGAAAATTCAACTGATTAAAAAAAAAGCCAAATTGACATAAAATTCTGTTAAATTGTAAGTTATATAAGAAGAAATATATTTAAATGTAGCTTCGTATTGAAATACTTTATTTTAAGTTTGTGATAATAATAAGAAAAGTTGTTGCGGTAATGGTGAATTTTCCATCAAAACTTAAATAAGTTTCCTCTATAGTATTTTCTCAGGTATTTAGAGAGAGAGAGACCTTTATTTAATAGCTTTCCAACTATAATTATTTATTGTGCGCTCACATACACTTTGTTTCATCGCTAACAATTGCTGCTCTTCATCGATTTTGCGGTTAATAAATAGTTGGAAATAATGTAAACCCCCTAGCGTATAACTACAACAGCAGCAGCAGCTCATTCGATATTCACGTAAGTAGAGAAGTTTATGCTTAAGCGGATGCTAAATCTCCATGACGGAATTTCCTCCCTCCACCCCTCTTGTCCTTATTATCGTCAATTAGAGAATAAATCGCTTTTTCACTGACTCATTGCACTATGGGGAAGGAGGGCCGCTCCGTAAGCGTCAACATGCCGCATTACAATGGGATACATTCTCTTGTGCAACCCAAGCGAAATGAAACGAACGAGAGGAAACCATTGAAAATCAATCACCGTGAGAGAAAGGGAGAGAGGGAAAAAAGCAAGATAGCTTCGAGCTTAATTATATCCTGGATTTTTATTTTTTTGAAAATTTTACCTATTCATTGGGTATTAATAATTTGTATTGTACATACGTACAGCGATGGCGCATGTCGGGTTAGTGAATAAAATATTGTTTATCATTGGCGTGCTTAAGAATTAAAAACTTTAGAAATTCCATGAATTAATAAACATTTGCCTTAATTGAAATATGTATACATACAAATGCGGAGAATTATATTATTACACATTCAAGATATATTGTTAATTCAATCTTGTCACTCGTACATTTATAAATGTTTGTTAAAAAATGATTTTATCTACTGTTGACCCTACATGCAATAAAAACATTTTTAACTTACGTATAAGTAAAAAGCTCGTGAGAACAATGTAAGTTCATAAGATTTTCTAATTATCGATATAAACGAGTCGAAACGATTTCAGTAACAAATTGGTACGTTGAATACCATTTCCATGTCATCATGGTAATGAATGCAGATGGAAAACAGAAAGTGAGTGGGTTTTATATATGTATATATCTGCAGGGATAAAATTTCCATAATTGTATACCCTCAAGAGACTTGTGGCGACATCTACTGGCAAAGCTTCCTGTAGAAGTACTACCCTACTATTGGTTAGTAAGGTAGAAATCAGCTGTGAGTAAGCTTGAGGAAAGCTCCGTTTACTACTTTATCGACGATCTGTAATCTGTAGCAAATGATTTAACGACATATTTTGCCGCGTCAATCAATAGTGATATAGATTAAATCAAAGTGTCAGAGTAGATTTCGCATAAGTGTGACATTTTTCAAAAGATCATTTGTAGAATAAATAAAGCTTTACGCGTGTGTATCTATATTAAAACATGTTTTGTTATATACTTTTACATGTTTATATAAATAAATAGATATTGACCATAGAAAAACATATATTTTTTTTGTTATTAAAAAGTTATCAGAAATTTCTTACATTTCAACTAACAATCTAAAACTCTTAATACTCAAAAACAATAATGTTGTTATTTAGGTATACGGGCACGATATCCCCAACCTCTAAAACAAGTAGGATAGCGCGCGATCGTAAAATCAGTTTGAAAAATCTAATCGACCATCCCTTGTTACATATACCCGCACTAGAAACACCCCTAAACCGATACACTATGGTTTTATCTACACCGATCCTCGTGTACTATACCAGACATGAGGACAAAAAACATACTCATACATGAAGAACGCTTTATTAGTAGCGGATTTTTCGTTTCCAATGATAACACACATACACACACACACCGTGTACTTGGACAAAAAACAACCCGCATCATTTATGGAAAATCTTGATTCGAACTTTATCGCTGTGCCACCTGAGCGCGCTCGCTTTTATTTCGAAACGATGATATCGAGCGTCAAAATCGTGGCATCGCTTGTAATAACAAACACAAAAAAAAACAACTGTTTCACTATCTATTTTATTACTAGAATCACCTTTCGAATACCATATATATACACTTATCACACGAATACGTACATACACATACATAGACAGAATAACAATTTATTACCGCGCCTTTTTTTTTCCCCCGTCTCATTCAGACGACGAGGGTACACCGAGCGTTCGCTCGTTCGCCTGTTCCACGTTTTTCCCTATATACATATAAGAATGTTTAGATACCATCAAAGATTCATAAAGTCACCATGAAAGGCGCTCGCTCGCTCACTCGTCCGCTCGCACATCGATCAATACCGAAAGCAAAATTAATGATGCCTTTCCCCCCACACCCCTATACACACATATACACCCATACTCATAGAAGTTCACGTATATATACAAACGTATATTTAAAAGAAAAACGCACGGGTGCCGCACGCTTACACACTATATATATATATATATATATATATATATATATACACGCGTCACCTCGGAACGAAGAAAAAAAAAGTTTTCTTTTTTCGCCCATTCAGAGATTGATATTAACACGTGTATGTGTGTATGTGTGCGTGTGTCTATGTGTACTCGTGTATGCGTAAGTTCAACTATATATATAGGTGTATGTGAGTATGGTACGCGCAATCGATAGCAGTAGTAGTATAGAACAAACGTATAACGGCCACGCGCATACGTATATAGGAATCGAGGTAAACAAACTATGCGTGCGCACGGAGTGTATAGATCGTTATTTTCGCTGAGCAAACGTACAAGTAGTAGAGAAGGAGGTGTATATATGCATACCTATATACGTATACGTATATATCTATATATACACATATATGCAGAACGAACAAATCCCGTGACCTTTCAAGCCACACACACACACACACACACACACACATACGTTCCGCGCGTATCTTGGATAACCGCGTGTATTGAAAGTATAGAGCGTCGCATTGTAGATGCGAAGGTTGCGCGAAATCGCCGTATAGAAGGGCGAATATATATATATATATATATATGTGTGTGTGTGTATGTGTCTAATATGATAGTCAATCGTACCTGCGCCTTGCGTTAATACAGCTTATATATATACATATATATATATATATATATATATAGCGCATCCTATCAATTAATACTCTAAGCGCGGAACCTGGCGCAAAGCGTATAGTTGTAGCTGAACGGATATAATGCGACTGCACTGTGCATAATATTGTCGTATTATGCAATATAAACCGGTAGCGATCCGAAATTAGACGATATCAAAAGTGCAACACAAGACTATATGTACCGAGGTAGCAGCTATTTTCATGTACATGCGCTTACGTATATTATACGCCGAGAACCACGATTCATCTTGTTGCAATATATATGTAGAAATTCACAAAAAATTGCCTATCACTTGTCTGAAAAAATGACGAAAGGAAAAGTGGAAGCATACCTCTGAGAACTGATTTTCCTTATTCTATAACTAATATAGTCCACGAAAATTATGTCGAATATAGGAAATCGGAGTAGTGTTTTTCAGAAAGCTGAATTTCATGTTTAAAGCTCTGAATGTAAAATAAACTGTTTTTCGTTATTTTCACCAATATAACATGGATAATAACAGGATTTGCTTACAAATTTTTATGATTAAAAACTAGAGAAGACGAGCTTTCATCTACTTTTTTTAAAATTGAAAAATGTTGATTCCTTGAAAAGTTATCGAAGTTCAAAGTCGAACAGTCAATTGCAGAGATTAAAAACTGCATTTTTTGTTGAACTTTGAACTTTCATAACTGTGCAAGGAATCAACATTTTTTAATTTTTAAAAAGTATATGAAAGGTCCTTTTTTTAGTTCAATTTTCTATTGCTAAATGATACTCAAGACTTTTCAAAGTAATATAATTTGAATGTATTTATTTAGAAAAACACCTTAAAAAACGCTTCTTCTTGAAACAGTAGCCATTTTACTTTTAAAAGTCTTGAGTATCATTTAAAAATAGAAAATAAATTTAGTAAAAAGGACCTTCCATATACTGTTAAAAATTAAAAAATCTTGATTTCTTGCAAAGTTATGAAAGTTCAAAGTTGAGCAAAAAATGCAGTGTTTAATCCCTGAAATTAATTGTTGGACTGCGTACATATTTCGTCGTATTTTAGATGCTCAACTTTGAACTTCGATAACTTTACAAGAAATCAATATATTTCAATTTTAAAAACAGCAAATAAAAGCATATGTTCTCTAGCTTTTAATCGTTAAAAAGTTATAATCATATCATGTTATTATTAAATCATTTAATATCCATATCATGTTGGTGAAAATAACGAAAACCTTTTATTTTGCATTCAGAGCTTCGAACATGAATTGCAGCATTCTGAAAAACACTATCCCGATTTTCTATGTTCAACATCATTTCCGTAGTTATATAATAATGAAAATCAGTTCTCAGGAGTGTGCTTCACTTTTTTTTTCGTCATTTTTTCAGACAAGTAATGGACAATTTTTTGTGAATTTCTACATATATACGAGCGATGGGAATGGTTAATTTGCAGGATATGTTTATCCGACGACAGTAGAAAGCCGGTAATAAAAAAAATATCGCCGATTCCATTTATATACGTATATATACTGTCGAAGTATATATAATAATGATCACTTTTATACGCGTGCTATAGAGGTGATAAACTTTACGCGTTTTAGTACATTTTTCACGCACGTATATAATAGAGACAGAGAGAAAGAGAAAGCACGAGAAAGGGAAAGATAAGAGTTGCGAGAAATTGCCATCCGATCGGCTGATCCCTAGCCTCGTGGAATTAATAAAAAAAAAAGATGATCTCTCTAGCTGCGCACAATAGTATGCGAACACAAAAGCGCGATAATTTAAATTCACCCTATATATATATATATATAGACGCGCTACTGTGCACGCACGTACGAACCTTTTTTACGCGCGCGCGCGCGCGTATACTGGAAATCCTCCGTATCGCGCCGAAAAAAAGCGCACGGCGTAGAGAGAGAAAGGGTCGATTTTTAGCAAAACGCCATCACATATCGAGCGCGTTACCATCTTTGTCGGCCTATAAAGTGCGCGCGAAAGAGGAGAAAAAAAAGTGCCAGTAAAACGTTTTACGCCCTCGGCAAAGATACGAGAAGCGCGCGCGCGAGGGTTTAAAAAATATAGACGGCAAGATGGGCAATATGCCCGTACGTTATAGTTGTTGGAAGAGGAGGAGGAGGAAAGTGGATGCTACCGGTAGGTATGATACTTTTACATATATATATATATATATATATATGTGCATGTGTGTGTGTCGTTAATAAAACGCTAAAGAGGTAAACGTATAAGAGATAAAAGCCGCGCGTTTTGAGTAATTGGGTATAGTGGATGTGAATAGACGGGATTAATACCCATAAGGTAATTAAAAACAGGCATTTGAAAATTTGAATATTTACCGGATATATATTAAAAATACATATACATATATACGCACACATGAATGAATAATGCGTGTAACGTAATTCACGCGATGATGAATATTTTACCAGTATATCGTGAATAGTTAAAGATATTAAGTATTAACGGTGACACGTGTATGATGTACATTGATTATGGGAACGCGATGACGATGATTTTTGCTAGCTCTGATAACAAATTCGAAAGCTTATATATATATATATATATATATACACACACACACACACACACACACACACACAAACACAAACACACACACACACACACACACACACACACACACACACA
>JAYJLV010000027.1:11053012-11075773 GCA_036873485.1 Torymus texanus | reverse complement strand
GTGTGTGTGTGTGTGTGTGTGTGTGTGTGTGTGTGTGTGTGTGTGTGTGTGTGTGTGTGTGTGTATATATATATAATGCGAAGTGTAGTTGGATATCGCGCGTACGAGTAAGGCCATTAATTTTGAAAAGAAATGAACTTTAAAAGTACACGCGTCAGCGTTAAAGTTTGTCAAACAATGTACGGTTAATGTATAGGTAATATTATAGACGTGGAACGACGAACAACGTTGGTATTATATTGCAGTACGCGAGTTAAGCGGCGGGTAATGTTGTATATAAACTATCGTATAAAATAGATTATAGCGATGTAGTGAAGGTTAAGATTGAGGAAAATTTTGTGTTGAGGGATTCTATAAGTTTTTAGGATGTTGTGTATATAATATGGAAGGAATATGCACGTATGTGTTATTGAGAAATGAATGGTCGCGCGGGTGTATTGACAAATGGAAAGTATATATTATATCCAATGCAATATGAAGGCGGAAAGGGAGGAAAAAGAAAGGAGAAAATTTCGAAGTAACGTAACGTGCGAGTTTCAATGGACTGAATGTACCGCGCATTGTTCTTTCTTGAGGTTTTAATTCTGGATAATGGAACAATGTTTCGATATCGAAATATTCTTGACGTCAATTATTCGTGTTGCACGAGGCTTTGAATTTTTACTCTTTTTCTTTAATAGCTAGATGTGGAGTTTCGACATATTGCGAATTACTTTACAAAGCATTATAGGTATTAGTAGAGAGCCATTTATTTACAATTGAATGTCAGGTATAATTTCGATAAAACTAGACATTTGAAGCTTTGGAAACAGCAATGAATTAAATATCGAAGATATTTTATTAATTGCTTGTTGCTGCGCGACTATGATTATGTGTACTGCATTCAATATGATTAGCATTCAAATTGAATAATGCAATTTCGATATGAATAAATAAATTACACATTAATCTACTGTATTTAATTATCAAAATAATTGTTCAAGCATAATAAGATTTTTTTTCAACAATAAAGCCAAATTCGGATGGAATCACTAAGCAAGTCAATTTACTTCATTCGAAAACATCCCATCCCAACATTTGCATTATAAAGAGATAGTCATACTATGCAACGTTTTTTTTTTTGCTCTTCTTTCCCGACGATGGCATTTTATTTATATAAAAGACACAACATTCGCTTTTATTTATAGACCTTTATTACGATACGCGTTATAAAAATCCTCTTTGAGGTCAAACGATCGTAAAATATCTTTTTCAGTCTCTCGCTCGGTCGCTCGATCGTACTCTCTTTCTTTCATTTTCACTCTCTTTTTCAAAAACAATGCACGTTTCAGGATAATTTAAATTTTTAATTTAAACGAAGTGGTTACACATATATACTCGTGCTTAGCTGCAGAATCCTCGCGTGTACGCGTGCGGCTCTTCATATACGTGTGTGTATAACCGAGAGTCGTTTGATCTCTATAAGCATCCATATATATATATAAACTTACCCCGTGAGTATATAGCTTTAAGCGTCTCGCGACGGACGAAAAACAACGCATTAATGCGTCTACTATACCCTGTACATATACATACACGGTGCAAATCCACGGAGGCAGGTGGTAAACGCACGATACAAAGGATAAATCCTTTTTCGCCGCTAGAAATAGGTCATTCATAATCCATGTGTGACGCGATCATCAGGATTATAAATGTATATAAATAAATACACATATATACATTATATATATATGTATGATATATAACCAGACTCTTCAATCGATTCTGATCGTCCGCAAGTACCGCGAAGGTGCCGAAATCACGTTTCGTGCGCGTGGAATCCTTTGGTAGCTCGCCGCCGTTCTCTTTTTTAACCTAGATACGTTAATTGTTCTTTTATAGAGCCGCGAATTTATACTCATCGACGCTGAAATAGTCAAATTTAACCGACGGTTATATACACACACACAATGTGGCCGAAAAAGTATATATATACACGTGTATATATTTCGGAGCTTTTAAAGCTACTGTGGGAAGAAAAAAAGTTTCTGTAATCCAGTTTCAAAACTATTGATCGCACATTTGGAGAGCGTTGGTAAAATAATTAGGCCTCGTTTCCAGCAGCAAGCTTTGTGATATCACGTCCTCTTTCCCTATAACGTTGTGAAAGTGGGAAATTATTAGTCGCGAGAACTTAATCTACCAGCCAATGGATAATACAAAATTTCTGCGCCTTATGTCGATAAAACGATTTTCTTATACGCTTTTATATCTCATTGGGTTCGCGTTTGCGCTAAAATTGGCTACCGATTACTTCCTCCTCTCTCTTTCTTTCTATTTCTTCCATTCTATCTTTTTGATTATTTATCGCGCGTCTTCCTCATCGCTAAATGAAGATGACATTGCCAGTCTCACCGTGAGTTTCTTACATCACCGGACGATATGAGAACGCGTACTCTATTTTCAGAACGACGGCAATGGTAGAGAAAAAAAGAAAGTTCTATTTCAGTGAGAGAGATCCGTTCAAATTCAATATCTCCTATTTATAAGGGCAAACGTCTCGAGTTGTCCTGGTTATACGGAAACGTTCGTGTGTTCACTGTATCCTGTGGGTGAAAAATTGACGATATAAATATAACAGGTGGATCGGGACGAATCAATCGGTGAAATCTTCCGTCGGGAATAAGTAACGAAAATATACTTATTTAGATACGTTCTACTTAACCGAACCTATATATATACACACACACACACACACACACACACACACACAAATTGTTCCGAAAATGTATGTTTTACTACATATATTTGGATAGAAAAGAAAATTCTAAACCGAAAGTTCCTTTACCATTTTTTTTTTATATAATAAGTAATTTTTTAATTCCTAATATACCAAAATCGTTAATTTTTAATAGAAAATGTATATCTATAGACATTGCCTTATAAATAGAGATATACATTTTCTGTTAAAAATTAACGATTTTGATACATTAGGGATGAAAAAACTACTTATTATATAAAAAAAAATGATAAAGGAATTTTGGGTTTAGAATTTTCTTCTCTATCCAAATATATGTAGTAAAATATACATATATAGATGTAACTAAATGACAATGCATCTGAAGGAGTATAATATAAAGATGTGACGATGGGTGACGCAAGGCGGACCGCCGCGTGCGCGCATGCTCTTACTTCGGTAAATAATTATACGCTTGTTGGGGCGCAGAACTTTGGCTGTAGATACTTTATTTACACAAGGCTGGTTAATGTAGAGCAAGAAAACTGTATATGTGTATATAAAGTTTGTTTGCAAGTAAAGATGTGACAAGCATGTCGTTGCTTATTTTGAGCGTTAACGGAAGAAGGGCTTAGTTCGACGAGTACGACGCATATACGGCCTTGTGCACTCTCATTTTCCTAATTGCACATTTAAAATACATCCATATTACGTATGCACGGAAACGTTAATGGCACTGTCCGAAAGCTAACGAAAATATTATACGAAAGCTGCGGCGTTTAGAAATTTTCGATACCACATGGTTTGTCAAATAACAAATGCAAATATATATGTATATAGTATTATATTCGGTCAAGTCTATTGTTATTATTGTGGTATTTGCGGAGTAATGTAAACAATGGAGGAGATGAAGTTAAACGTGTTTATAAAATTTTATAATTAACTTTAGTATACTTTTGCATCGAATTGAGCAACTCTCAACTAGTAAATCATATTTCGGGCGGTTTGTACATATTAATCAAGTTTAAATGGAGTAATAAATAATTCACCAGTGACATTTCATTTCGTGCTTATCATATTAAAAAGTTTTTAGGAATAAAAGATCATTATAAATATATCTATTATTTAATCAAAAGTTTTTATCTACGAAAGTGTATTAAAACTTTGCAAAACCAATACTTAAATATAACCTATTTCTTTCTAGAGTTTAACTATAGTTCAGGGTTGTCTTTCCTCACGAACAGCTGAGCCTATAAATTATTAAATTTTTCGTCGCTAATTTTACAAGATAAGAACCACGTAATTGTTTTCCGTGCTGCGTATAACGAAAAAAAAATCTCCAATTTAAAACAAAAAATAAATAAATAAAAGAAACGAGTGAAAAAGAAGGAAAAAAAAGAGATGATCAATAAAAAAAAGCATTGTGTCAAGATTCGATCGAGATTAATCTAATGGAAAAAAATTTTTCTCTTACTTTACATTTCACACAGAAATAATTAATAACACACACATATACAGGCGATGTAGATAAGATTTACGTTACGTGTCTACCCTCCTGCTCACTACATAGCTCTGCTTGATCCATAAAACTCTGTAATTTTGTATATTCTTTGTTTTTGTTCCGCTATTTCTGTTTAGAGTTACAGATGGTGACTCTTTCACATCGGGGGAATCCCACGTTTTTTTTTCCGCGAATCCGATTATCCTTGGGAAATACGTGCATGCGCGACAATCCTCATATACATACGTGTACACATTGTTGCTACTATAGTGCATACTACGCACAGACGGACACACAGATATGAACTAATTAACGGGTCCAGATGCAATTTTCAATTCTGTGATTGTCACTTCCAAAACGAGAGAACGAGAGATAGCGAAAATAAGCGCCGGTGGTACTCTGGATGTAATTTTCACTGATTATTCTTTCATTTACTAAGTGTTCTCAGAGTCCACGCGACTGTTGAAAAGAGGTAGAGTTCTCTTATACCGCATATATATAAGTGTAAGGAGGAGTGCAGTCTAACGTTGCTTTGTTCCGTAATGAAGTTAAATTGCTCAGAATTAATTATACCTCGAGCCTCGTCTTTAGTCGGAATCATACTCTGTTTTGGACAAGGCGCATTGTTGTTGGCAGTACGAATATTCATTAATATTGGTTGAATTAACGTTTAATTTTTAATTATTCTTTGAACTATATTAGCGAATTATTTTCAATACCGACAACTCTAACGTTATCAGCACGGAATCAACTATATATATATATATATATATATGCTCTTTTTTTATATAGGTTTTCAGTATTTTGTTTTTATTCACTTTCCTATAAATTGATTAAAAACAATTTCACTCATGCCAAATAAATTGAAAATCACGTTGAATCTGGCTTCACTCAAAACTAAACGAGATATCATTCTCAACTTTTCCATCGGTTCGATTATCCAATCAAAGTTGAACTTTGTGATTGCATCGAAACTAGAAACAATACATTTAATACCATCCCTTTATTTATTTTTTTTGTTTTGTTTTGTTTTGTTTGCTAGCAATGAACAACTTACGCGAGATCGTGCATCGCTCGCCATTTATTTCGACAACAAAGCATCCCTTTTAACTACGCTTGGAAAGTTTAAAACGTCTGTCGATGGAAATGCAACACACGATGTTCTGCGCTCTCTTCCTCCCTCCGGCTTGAAAAGTTGACTTCATTATTTACAGTTTAAATATTCATGGCATAAAACTCACCCCTCGCCTCTTTTATCTAGTTCCTCCGCGCTATTCATAGATCCGTGCGCAACTTTTTCTTATATAACATCTACTTTTAAATCTTTACCGCGAAGCATTTTTTTTCTGAAGAAGAAAAAGAAATTTCTGAAAACTCTATGAGAAATTATTCCTGAGCTTTAGAAACGAACCCTTTGAGGTTTTTGTTACGCGATGTTTCTCTTATAAATGTAAGTACATGTCCTTTGCAGCAGGTAATTACTCCATTCGGGAAAAGACGATGAAACTCTGCAACATGGTTCTTGGAAAGCTATTAAATTCACAAAGATCAAAGAACGTATCATCTCTTGCTTTAATACTCTCCAGTCGTCGTCGTCGTCGTCGTCCGGCACTCGAATATAACAGCACTCCTCGATTAGCGATGTTATACACCTGTTAGCGATTATAATGCAGCTTCGCGTATTCGAAACTGTCGCATAAGCAAATACAAGCATAGCACACAGAGTTTTGGATAACGATACGTATGCACACATATACAAAGCTAAACGTACCTGAACATGTATACGCATAAGAGTGTCTACCTTTTCAAGTGGTCATAGACACGTTGGCCCGATATACGCTATCTCGACGAGGTGTGAGTCGTTGCTGCTACTGCTGCTGCTGCTGCTGTTGCTTACTCAAAGCTCTCACACCCGTATATCCATGTGTGTTTGTATGAGCATGTGTGTAAGTGTTAGTGTATACATATCCACGTGCGCTCATGTGTACATGTATCTGTGAAAATGTGTGCACGTGCTGAGTGCATAAGTGAAGGGATGATTTTGTATCACACCCATCCAAGCCATTAAACTCTGTCTCTCTTACTCCCTGGCACTATACATATAGACATGTATCGCGTGTCATTGTCCCACTCTCTCTCTCTCTCTCTCTATGTGTATATGTTGAACGCTTGGTAGGTTGGAACGGGCTCAGCGGAGGGCTTAACAGGGAGCTGCCATACGTCGCGCGGGACATGGTCGTAGTGGGTGGGACGGCCAGGCGATGACGACGTTCCAGCTCCGTCGACCCTCGCCATCGCCACGAGTCCGCGGGGACTTGTCAGCATTAGTGACGACGACAACAACAACAACATTAACAACAACATTAACAACGAGAATAACAACAGCGACTTTAGAAACGTTAATATCATCGGCTTCGGTCTTGCCGCTGCTGTATTGCAGAGCTGCGAGAAGTAAGAAGAGGAGAAAGCCAGCACTTCGAGTGCGTAGAAAAGAAGTGAAAGAGGAGGAGGACGAGGAGGAAGAAGAGGAGAAGGTGAGGGAGGAAAGGAGAAGGAGGAGGAGTAGCTGGTGGTGTGGTAGTTATAGGCATGAGAGATCGGCCGAGACCATACCACAATACCCACGCCCATCATCATCATCGAGACCACTTTCACGTGCAAGCTATGCCCCTGGAAGAGGTCCAAGGACTCCTGCCGCCAACTTCCAAGACAGGTCAGTGGTTGGATATATAAGAACGTAACGTGTATATAACCTGGTTTCATGCATGCGTGGATAAATATAAGTATATTTATACATAGAACATATATACGTATATGAGTATATAATGAAATTTAGCTTTCTAGTTTGGTGTGACTCACTTTTTGTTTAGTATATTTTTTATGGGGGAAGTGAGACTACACTTATTTAGCTTTTAAATGTAATGCATGCCATGCGACTGTACATTGTTTCCAAATATACAACGTTAAATGAAATATTGCATAATGCTAAAATTTACATGATTTTCGTATAGTTCCCAAATGGTTACTCTAGGATTGTTATATATATTATAGTCTTTTAACAGGAAGTACATAGACTAAAGCCACGCCTAATCCGTTTCAAATATTATTAGCAACTCTTTTAAAATTTACACGAGGCTATTGTTGACATGGAGATTGTATGCCCTCTTTAAGAATGTTTCTATTATCATTCTTAATACAATTTGGCATGTTAATAATAGCCTCGTGTAGATTTTTTAATCGGTTGAAGATTTTCGAGTTTGGTTATACCTTAATCTTTGCTATATGGGAATCTTGTTGGAGTAATTTGGGATGATGCAGGGATCATGTAAGAACTATGTAGGAATTATGTAAAAACCGTGCAGTAACTGGGTAGAGATCATAATTAACTCATGTGGGAACTATGTGGGGATCATGTAGAGAACATTTCAGAGCTGGTGTAAATGTGAAAGTTATTGTGTGGTTAGTCTACTTGAATATCACCGTGCCATGTAAATTTTTTTAACTCTTAAACATCTCTTAATTAAAATATTCGTCTTGATCAATTAAATATATATTTTTTACTGCGATTAGTCCATAAACTTTTAAATATTAGTATAAACTTTAGATGATACAAGACCTTTAATTGTTGTTGCTCAGTTACCGTACTCGATATTAAAGTATTGGATACAGTAATTCTCACATCTATCTTACGTCTGAAAACCATGTGGGAATCATAAAAAAATGATCATGAACCCATATGGATAATAACTAAGGATTATGTAAAACTTATGTGATTGTACTGCGATAATATTTGATATTTACGTAATCATAAAGTAGAAACTATAAAAATCAATTTGATTTCTCAAGTGATATTAAATATTAAAATATGTTATATGAAGGAAACAGTGTATAGTTTGCTTATCAATTAAAAACATACGCATAAGTAGAAGAGTACTGAACCCGTCCACAATTTCATTAGATGTCCATTAAAAGAGTCAATATATACGCGCAACGTCAACGTACATATTTTCACGTGTATTGAGTAACAGTGTACAAACGGAAATTGCTGAAACAAAAAATTCCATTAACTCGTATACGCTATACTAATATCTGTAAAAAAAACCCACAATCATTGGCTTTTCCATTGCACAATTATTCTTTTTTTTTTTTTTATAATATTTTTTCAGGAACTTGTTTACAAAATTCTTGTAAATCATCGGCACTCTATACGCTTGCCGATTTTGCTTCTATTTACCATACATCATAATATATCCATAGTAACCTCGGGCAATTCAAACTCAATTAGACAAATTGTTTTTTTTTTCCATTTCGTTGAACCGTTCCTACATTTACGCGGTCGTTTTCGTTAATTAAAAAAAGGAAAAAAGGCGAAAATTGTACCGTGTCGTGCGCAGAAATCACCCGATTCGCTAAGACGGAAAGAGAAAAGAAAATTTCACAACCGTAAACAGGAATTAACACTCGTAAAGTTCACAAAGGGGCTGTACCTATAGGTCATAACGTATACGTTATAACGCGACAGCTTGTAATTTCAGAACCAAGCGCGCGCGCAGTGTGTATCGATCTATTTTTAACCGTCTACTGAAAAATTATTATCGGTTTTAAAAATAACCCTTCCGCACGACAAAGGTCATTATTAATGACCCAGTTCCGATGCACACCACGTGCAAACATAACCGCGAACGCATGAATCCACGGTTATGTATATAGGTATATTATATATATCTACGTGTCTTCCAATATCCCTATATCTCCTTATAGGAATAAGAAAAAAAAATATATAATGAAAATAGTGAATGAGACCTACCCAAAGAAAGTATAGCATACGAATCAGATTGTCATATATAGAAACGGTTTTTTTTTGGGAGAGAGTATAACTGTAAGGTTATCTCTGTTTTCTTTTCCTGTTTATGCCCGGTGGAGCAGGTAACCGCGGTTCGCTCAACGTAACGATAACGCAGGTCGGCAGTGCAGGCGGTGGTGGGCAGGCTACCGGCAGCGCCTCATCATCATCGAGCAATGCAGCGCAATCGGGCAGGCCAATTGCCGGCGAACTATTTCATCTGGAGCCGGCGGCGACGGCTGAGGCGAGGCCAACCCCGTCGCCGCTCTCCGACACGACGACGCTGCAGTCGGACGTCAACGTCGACACCTTAACCGGTCGATTATTGATCAATTTCATTGCCGCATGTGTATAATGTGCTGCTCACTCTCTCTCTCTCTCTCTTTTACTCGCGTTCAGAGTCGTTTATACGTTTTGTTTATTATGCTCATAGAGCTCTTTTGTTTTCTTTTGTTTCTTTGCATGGTTATCGTATAGAACAAATAAAAAAAAAAAGAAACGAGAAAGAGAAAGAGAGGGAAACCACGGCTGTCCTGGTTTCTGAGTGTTTATATATATATATATATATATAGCCACCGTGTGTTTGTGTAGTTGATTCTACGTTGGTTGTTCGAGAGGAAGTTGGGAGTGGTGTTCTTTTTTTCTTCGTCTATTTCCTGGAGAACGCGCTAAAACAGTGTACATACAATGCACTACGCGTGTGTATATACACCTATATACGTGAGTATCGGACTGTTGTGGCTGTCTGATAGGGTGGAAAAGGAAAGTTGCTGTGTGTTTAATGCTTATCCCTTACGAGTATATTGCGCGGAGGGAATGTTACGGTGAAAAGAAGCACGAGGTTTAGTGCCATGGTATTGTTGTTAGCAATGAAGTTTCTTTCGGTACTGTCGAGTTACTAAAAATCTTTTTATTATTTTTAAATTATTTGGATTTTGACGATAATGTGAAACGTTGCTCCTACATCTGATAGAAAATCTACTACTTGTGTTCTTACATTACAATTTAAATTTATATCAGTTTAAAGGAAGAATAAGAAAATTTATTTTATTTACATTTTTAACATTATTGTCTTGATATAGTTAATAAGTAATTATTATTTACTATTTTGGGATATAATTTGAATGGTCTGTAACATATATCAAATAGTTTCCAATTAGAAGGAAACTTTTCGTTTCAAGCCTGGATACTGTCAATACAGTTTAATGTACGTTGTACTCTAGGGAACACATTATAAGAAATCAATTTTATAAATTAAAGGAAGAAAATAGAAAGAATTACAAAATCAGCAAAGTTTTTTGTCTGAAATTCTCTACTAATTCACATCGGGAAGAAATAGACATTTCCTCCTCCAGCTGATAATGTAGAGCAACCGGAGAATTTTCTCTTTTTTCTGTTTATTTCTAATTTTAATTTCTCATAAATCGTTCTCTTGGGTATAATAGATGACATCATATATATGGTCAATCTTCAAACTTGAAGAGAAACGCTATACCTTTTACATTCAGAAATGATTTAGTTCTTAATACAGGAAATTACAATTCGGTCATGAAATAATAGCAATATCAGAATGTATACGATCAACCATTTATCAACCAATAATTTTCTCTCCAATAACGAGGCTAATGCTCTCAGATATATACATAAATAACTAAACCCGAAATTTCAACATTAAAATCTTTCAAATTACTCCACGTTCAATTACCACTAATCTAAATAACTTCCGAAAGAAACTTTTACATGATTAAAATAATTAACCTCGCTATTATATATACTCCATCGACTAATCGCATTAACAAGGGAGTTATTCGACGTCAATACCGATAACGGCTGTTTTTCCCTCCGTACAACATAAAAATAAACTTCTTTCCGCTCTCCCATCAATCGGCCACGCACATTCCGTCGTCCACAACAATCGGCACCAAAACATCTATAATACACCTATAGCCATAGAAAGATACATACACATATATATATATATACATATATAACACGCGTTCTCCAGGACAAAACCATTACTATATCCAACCCCGACCTTCCTTCGTTTTATCAATGCTCGATGGCTTGTCAACGCTTCGTACCGAATATTACGACAACCATACACACAGGCATAGACTCAAACAGCGTGCTCGTTATTCTCTATACTATCTCTATCTCTTTCTCGTGTCGTGAACGACCCTGTACGTGACGACGGCTGATTAAGTCTCTCTCTCTCCCTCTCTCTCTCTCAGACCCCCCCGACGATCGATCGAAAGAGGGAGAGAGAGAGAGTGAAGAGAGTGAAGAGAGAGAGAGAATATAGTGTGTATGTGTGCCTCTATATATATATATATATACACACATATAAAAGCTAGCCTATAGTGCTCGCATAGACACACGCTTGCGTGGATACAGCACATAATGTACGCGTAGAATTCGTTGTCATCGGGATTTTTTTGTTGTCCCTTTGCCATTGGGACTAAATTTCTCTCTTACAGGAATCGATCCGCGGCTGCAGCTGAGCAGCGTCAGCGGCGACCGGAACACCTGGGAGGGCCGATATCGCGTTAAGGAGCACCGACGCGCTGGCAAGGCTACCTTCCAGGGCCAAGTCTATAACTTCCTGGAGCGTCCCACGGGATGGAAATGCTTCCTCTACCACTTCTCGGTGTCAGTATATATTTACTTGACTTTTATCGCTGTTGTGGCGAGGGTAACATCGTGGTGTACCGGTTCTTGATTCGAGATCGATCGTTGGACAGTTCTGTTTTATGTCGACGACTTTTTTCTTTTTTTTTATGGTTCGGGGGTAAGAAAAGAGGATGTCTTAGAAACTAGAGAATGATGAATTTGAACTCGGGTGAACCTGGTTGAAGTTCACTTTTTGGTATGCAGTGTGCAACTGAACAGAACGAGAACTATGTTTAAGAATTTAAAGTCTTTACATATCTTACCGATTTAAAAAATTCAATATTCTATGATATTATGGTGAAAAAATTGTTCACCCTAACGATATCTTCTTTTCATTTTAAAACAGAATAATACTTAATTTATATAGAAAAATACATGGTGTATAATGTACCAATCATAAAATGAGGTTGTTTTTAATAAAAGTCAATTCAGAATTGACATGTCACTTGGTAAACTGATTAAGTATTGCTATAGACCGACGGTACGACGTTGGATGCCAAAAGTCGAACCACATAAATTTTTTAACGCGTCGAGCCACAATCGCGTGAATATTTCAACTGTCTGTGGCATGAATTACGGATTATCTTATAAATATTGCTATTATCAAAATTGATTCGCTGAGAAAAATCGACGTTAACACAGTACACGAGACTGCCGCGAGGTCACCATCGTCGATTTCCGCATTAAAAATAAAAGTAACTAATACCTTAACATGCTTATCTCTACAGTCGTATCTAATTTCCAATTACACCATTGCACACAATACTATATAGATAATTGATCTGTTACAAATTTTCTCGGAAGAGCTGTCTTCAAACCTCGTGTGTCGTAATGAGGATACCGTATAAATACATCGCAGCATTGCGTGACTGAAATTAGTCAAATTTTTCATTCTACAGCAACAATTGTTGGATAAATATTTCAAAAGCTTCGCTGAATTATCATTTTCTATTATCAAGATACCGTACGACTTATGGTCGGCCTTAGCCTTTCGATAAATGACACAACGCACACAAACACGATTCACCTGGAATTCAGATCGTTCCAGAAAAAATGTTATTCCATTCGCGCGACACGTCGTGGGACAAAAAGAAAGAAAAAAAACCCATCGTGCACCCTAAGCACTACCGTCGATAAATAATCTCCATAAAAAGAGTTACGGGTACGAATGTGGCTCGTAAAAACGTCCCTCGTGTAGGCACTTAAATAGTTGATGAGACATCTGATAGAACGACGAATTATCTTGACTTCTTTCATTTTTCGCAGGTTCATGGTGGTATTGGTGTGCCTTATATTTAGTGTATTATCAACGATAGACGAGTACAGTGATTTTGCGAATGAAACTTTGTTTTGGATGGTAAGTAAGGATTTTAAAATTTAAATGAAACGCATTGCTAGCAAAGGCTATGCTAGACTCACAGAGGATTTAGCCTCTCTTATTGCCTCGTAGTCGCGATATCTATAGCCGAAGGCGAAACAAGCCGCTGCTACCAGCGACAAAGGTTAAATTACCCTGGCCGTTTTTCTTATAGTTGCCACTACTGTACTTAAATGCTGTTTGCTTATTTTACACCAAGTATTACAATCGAATATTCATTCAATCTGCTTAAAGTAATTTCCCGATTACAGCTGGAGAATTTCTGAAAAATTTATTGCGAACATAGGTTGTATCATGTGTGAATCTCAATTCATGGATCGGACTTTTTTTTTTTTCTCTTCGCAGGAAATATGTCTGGTTGTATTTTTTGGCGTCGAGTATCTGGTGAGGCTATGGAGTGCAGGATGCAGGTCAAAGTACATGGGGTGCTGCGGTCGAATGAGATTTATTCGAAAACCAATATGTATAATAGGTTTGTATTTTCTATACTGAATTCTCAATGTATAAGTTTTGTGTTGTTAGAAAAGAGGGACCTCAATGGATGCGTATGAAGTAGAGAAACGTATAAAATCAATATACTTGTTTAGAAGTTGTTAAAATATGAAATTTGCAAAAGAAATTTATGAAGGAAAGTCAAGGGAAAGTTGGTAAAAATAAGGGTAAAGTTTGGTAAAATAAGTAGAAAAATCAATATTTCGTCTCACATTGAGTAGTAAAAATTGAAAAAAAATTTCGTTTTAAACATTTCCTTTCTTTTACGGATTCTTTATATTTTTAAGAATTTCATACGTTTTCTACTGATGTTTATCAAGACCATGCGTTGGGGTCTTCTTTTCAAATACTTTCATTCTCATTATTCTGTCATATGGAATACTTTAGAAATATCTTATATGTACATCATCTCTATTCAACTAATATAAAAATTCTGTATATAGTCGAAAAAAATTTTTAGAAAAAGAAATAATAATTTAGAAATGAAAGGGCAAAAATGCATTTACACTGTTTATCAGGGTGTTACCAAATAACTAAAAATCTAACCGATCCTCTAAATTTATATATGTATAAATGCAAATGTCACTCATTACAGATTTAATCGTCGTGGTGGCGTCGATGGTAGTACTGTCGGTGGGCAGCAACGGTCAGGTTTTCGCCACTTCCGCCATTCGTGGCATCAGGTTTCTGCAAATACTACGAATGCTCCATGTAGATCGCCAAGGAGGTACCTGGAGACTTCTTGGATCTGTAGTTTTTATTCATCGCCAGGTACGTCACACACTTAATTTTCCCACCTCCTTATAATTATAGCGTACGTTCAGAGTTAATTAAATGGCAGTTAAAAATCCTCGATAAGTAATGAAAATTCCCATTAGCGGTATTTATATATATACGTGCAACGCGAGCATAATGATAATTTACAAAATCCAAATGAGTACGAAGACTGCGTATGGCGCACGTTAATTAATTAACGCCCGCGAAAATAACGAATTCATATTCGTTAATTATAATCCAGTGCACTTTTTACTTAAATATACTCTCTTCCCTATTAAATTACGCTAACCATTAATAACACGCTTTTGACAAATGAGCGGCTAATAATTTACTTCATCCAATGCCACACACATACACACATACACACATAACCACACAGAGCACGAGAGATAAGATTAAAAAGCTCTCGCACGCTTCGTCGTCGTCGTTGTCGTCGTCATCGCGTGACACTCCTCTCTGACCCTCCGTCCCTCCGACTGATTGCGGGGCTTTTCCCGAATGCAATTGTCGAATCGATCAATGTAAAATAGCGTCAGCCGCTGATGATAATGCACAAAACACGCGATAACAATAAACATATCGATTCGACTTGCTCGCGCGCGCGACCATACCGAGACCTTGATGGGGAACTCTATACGTATATATATATTTATATAAGTGAACGTAGTCTATGTATGGGTAAAAAAGAAGTTGTAAAACGCACGTGCTATCCATGTTATAGCCAACATCGAAGTCCAACATCGTAAAAATTATGCTAGAGAGCGCGCAAGGAATGTGTTTGTGCGTGCGAGCACGTCGTAAAGTAAAAATAGCGAGAATTATGTGCGCTCGGTCTCTCTTTCTTTCTCTCTGCGCGTCTATAGTGTTTGCGAAATTATACAACCGCGACAACATACACACACATATATACACACAAATGTACTTTTATTCTTCTTCTTTCTGATTTCAGGAATTAATAACCACGCTGTACATAGGATTTCTCGGTCTGATATTTAGTAGTTACTTCGTGTACCTGGCAGAGAAGGACGTAGTCGGGCCGCAGGGCCGGACTGACTTTGCCAGTTACGCCGATGCTCTGTGGTGGGGCGTGGTAAGCAATGTTTCTTTTTTTTACTTACTTTGCATATATTCCATGTATATATACACGAAGTGCCGAATGAAATTAACCCGAAATAGGGTTTTGCAAGACTAAGGTTAATTTTTTGTGTCTTAGTCGCGAAGGTCCGTTTGCATTGGGTCAAGTCTAGTATGTTTTCTTTTTATCGTATAACGGCTTGGTCGGATGCTATTTTGAGCGTTTTATTGGGGCCAAGATGTATAGGATTGGATGGATAAAATTGTAATAAATGCACGGATCGTTAGACATGCAAATTTATTGAATGGAATTTGGCCAGCTGTGTAAATCAGTCTGGGTAGTTTTAATTTTTGAGAGACGATATAGACGTACTACGTATGGGTGGAATGTGAATTAGTTATTTCGAATCGCGTGCTGGGCTAAATTTGGAAATATTAATTTTTGAGTGATAAATTAATTTGGATTGTATATACTAAATGTTATAAATGACAATTGTGTCAGAAGGTAGACCCATTAAAGTGAGTTACGAGCAAGGTCTTCGCGTTTGATACTGTGTAAAATGGTCCCTGGAGGTTCATTGAAATTCATATAGATGGTGTACTGCCGTTTTAAGGAGAATAAATTTGTGAAAATTAATACAATAACAGTTACCGTAAAAGTTAATTGTCAATGTATTAATTTAATTCTGACATTAAAAATTTTGCAATTTTTTACTCGCGGTACACGGTTTCTTATAAAAATATGTGTCTATCATGTTATCTATCACGTATTGAACACCGAGAGCAAATTTTATAATGTAACGAATATAAAATACGAAAAAAGATCATTATATCATTTGTTTATTCGAATCCAGTGGTTACAAAAATACGTACCTATTTATTTGTTATCTATCTAAACTAATCGATTATTAAAAATAATAACTGAACGCCAACTGCGAATACAACAAGATATATAAGATTGACAACAATTCTTTTACAAATTACATGTTAAATTTCTGCACGAAAGAAACCCAAATCATCTTATTATTCCAGATAACCGTCACAACGATAGGATACGGCGATGCAGTACCCCAAACGTGGATGGGGAAGATCGTCGCTTCCTGCTTCAGTGTCTTTGCCATATCGTTCTTCGCACTTCCAGCCGTATGAAACTCTTCCTCTTACAACTATACATAATAAATTTTATTATCACAACAACCACTGTATACTTCATCATGCAAACTTTCCATTTCATTGTACCAGGGAATCCTCGGTTCCGGTTTCGCTCTCAAGGTGCAGCAGAAGCAGCGCCAGAAGCACTTTAATCGTCAGATCCCAGCGGCAGCAATGCTAATCCAGTGCCTATGGAGATGCCACGCTGCAGAGAAATCGACCAATAGCGTGGCAACGTGGAACATTTACGTGAAAGATACCGCGCCCACGGGACAACCAGCAACACCGCTCGGCAAGGTAGGTCCTCTTGTATTGCCGCTATTGTTATTTTGATACGGCGTATACACACATATATATATTTATTATACATAGAATTTGTGCATGTAGTTGTTTATAAGTGTTAGATGTCGATGTTTTCGATTAGTTTCGAGTCTTCTCCCTGTGGGAAGGAGAGATATATATATATATGATGATGTATAACATAGGATATCTCAAATTGGTGTCACTCGATACGATCGTAACTCTGTATATAGTATTATTTGAACTGACGTATCGTCGTCGTAAGTGTATTGTAACGTTAGTGTTTATAGTTGGTTCATAAGTGTAATTAGCTCACACACGTGCGTAAGGCGTTTATCATTCGTCGGTAGGTGATAAAGGATTGATGATCAGCAACATCAACAGCGGTGACTGTTATACTTATTATTATTAATATTATTATTATTCTCTTTATTTCTTTCATTATTCGTAGTTTAGTTAGAGATTTAGTTAACCGTGTGAATGTTATTCATTAGCATTGCAATTTCAGTAAAATGGTCGCGGAAGACTTCGAGAGCCGATAAGCACGTTAAGTTTTTACGGGGAATTCGTATTGACCAATATATATAAGGGTTTGATTTTTAGCTTTTCCCTTGTTGTGGTGGAAAAAAAAATCTTCTCGCATCATCTTTAAATAGCATTGTTTGTAAGTTATGAATGGGACGAGGAGACACGCTTCTATCTGCCATCTGTAATCACGTGAGAAATGCGTTCTCACGACAGTATAATATGCTCGCTATGCGAAAGAGCGGATATTTTTTATTATTCTCTTTTCTGAATATTATTAGATATTTTTTTTTTGTCTTCTTTTCTACTTATACTTGCACTTTTCGCTCTGTTATACATGCAACTTTGTTAGAATATATATGCTCACCAAGTAGTGTATTAGAATATATTTAACTTTTTTTCTGAACACTTTTCTCATTTCGAATCTCAACTTATACTGGCACGTTATAAATCTTTAGATCTTAAGTGCTAGTTTTAAAGACCTGACTACTACTCTAAAGCGAAGTTATAAGTCGTTGTTTCTGATGAAAATTTCTTTATCTAATGAATAAAAACGAGCTTTGATGTTTGATCGTAATTGAAAAAAAAAAAATTCCGTTTTTAATCTAGTAACATATCTGACACATAACATTTAATGGAATGTTTAAAAATATCCAATAAAATGATTTCCGAGCGAAGATAAGACTGAAAGCGTAGCACTATTTATCAACCTTTTGTATCAATATATTTTTCTTTTCAACCTCACTATTACATTATTTTTTTTCTCCGACTCGAATGACAAAATTTTAGGTCGAATTTCTATTTAGATTGCATTTTCTTTTATTCAACAACATAGATGAAGCCTCGTATACCAATCGATATTTCAGAATCGCAATCAAAATTAATATTATTGTCAATCTTCTTATAACCGATCACATTCAACATATAATAATTTCATTATTTTTTCGAATCTTACATAAATTCTAATAAAAATTTTTCATTCAAAATTAAAAAAAAAAAAAAATCCAAATTTACCAAACCAGCGATCGGCACCAGCATTTTATCTATCACAATATAACACCGTACCAACAAAATGACCAACTCAACAAAGTCCATCCTGTGATATTTCAAAGCCTATTCACTGTTGGCCGGCCTCTCACTCCACATCCGGCAATAGCCGAACCAAGAACGAGGCTTCACCTCCTTCACCTCTATACTTCTAAACGATGCCCAACCGCGTGCGTTTACATTGTTTTCGCTGCCCGACAAGCAAAGCATCCAGATACATATATATACATATAGTGTACTCAGGGTATTGTGCTTAGCCCACCTATATATATATATATATATATATACATGCGCTTCAAACGATCGTTTACCGTCATCTGCTCGAGAGCCGCTTTGTGTGTGTGCCATACTCTCGTCCCTATATATTCGCGTGTTTGTGTTTTGGAGCGTCATAAGCACGCGCAACGAACGAGCTTCCATCCACCCACTCTCCTCTTCTCCCTATTTTACCTGTTCACGTGTGTATACGCGCGTGTCTGCATAAATAATGCAAAAAGAATGCACACGTTTATATATATATGTGTGTGAGAGTTTAATACACGTATAGTAGTTGGATCTGCATAGTCGCCACGTGCGACGATTATGCATATAGAGTCTGAGTACTATATGTTTTCTAGGTCGTTACGTTTTTACGCGGACTTGTACGTATATATGTGTGTGTGTATATAGAAGCTATACACACGTGTGTGCATCTTAGACGTAGACGTGAGCAATGCTACGTTTCCTCTTGTATATATACACTTTTCCCATTCTTCTATTCTGTATAATATACCTTTTCATTTTTTGCTCCGCTTATCTTGGTCCTCAATTCTCTTGCCTCTTCCGTGATTTTAGCTTCGAAGCGTTAAATTAAAAAACAAAAGGAAGAGAAGAAAGACGCGCGCTCGCATATCGGGCTTGAGTATATTATTTTAGCGTATCCGATAATGAAGGTCTTGTCGGCCTTTTTACCTTGTCACTTAATAGAGCATTAGAGAAGGCTTTATTTATAGTTCTTGGCACATAATAATAGCATCTCTCTGCGTCTCTCTTTCTCTCGATAAAAGCTATCTCTTTTTTTTGTATTATCATCGGTGAGTAAAAAACCATTCGCGTCTGGTTTTTTCTTCTCTTTCTTTCTTTCTCTCTCGAAAACTGTCTGACACCTTGTCGTCTCTTGCATTACATACACTTGCGATCACTTAAAATCCCTTTTGTAGTCGAGAGCCGATGGAATTTTTTTCTCTATTCACGATTGTTCATTCCATCGTATACATATATACCTATACCACAGACACACAGAGATGTATTATACACACGAGAGAGCTTGCGGTCATCTTTTCAAGCGTCAAGCACAGCCGTACGTATGTGCATAGTACGAAGAGAGAGAGAGAGAGAGAGAGAGAGAGGGACTGGCAAGAATATCAATGCACATTATCGGACTTAAAGTTTGAGATGTGTCAGCTGCTCTCACCCGCTATGTGTGGTTATCTACCGGAGCTCGCCTATTCTACGTTGCACAACTTTGCGACGAGGCTTTACCTTACGGAATTGTCATTGACAAAAGCTTATAAACGCGCGCGTGTGCGTGTAATTATTCTTTTTCTCTCTCTCTAAATGCACGCGATTGTTCAACAAATCAAAGACGGGATATACAGCATTTCACAATGTTAACTGGTTCAAAGCTGACTGAACAAACAGTTTAATTTGTGCTCCACATGATCTCTTGCCTCGAGTGTTTTCGAGTCGCAAATTTCACGACTATAATTGAAATGTTATCTCCCTTTTTCTCTCTCTCTCTCTCTCTATCTCTTCTTCGTTGAATCGTCACGATAAAAGGCCTTGCGAACGTAATCCCTTCGAGCGATCGGTTTAGCTCGCTTCTACTCGATTTGTCTATCACAAGCGCGCACACGCGAGAGAGAATAATTAATTTTCTATCAGAGCAGTGATCCGGAACCGAGCCGATATACTCTCGTTTGGTAATATACTATGCCCCAGCAGCTTGACGTCATCTCATGTATACCCACTGGCCGGTATTGACCCGTTTACAGGTTTGTCAATATACGACGGGAGACAGAGAGAGAGAGAGAGATGGAGTGATTGAAAAGTAGATTGCGGGGTATAATTTAATTTCGAACGTTGTTATACCTCTTTACCGTGAGTTCGATTCATTTTTTTTTTTTTTTTTTCGTTTTCGTTTTATTAACCGCGAAGAGCTTTATAAGCAGCTTATACGTGTGTCTCTCTTAATGGATTCTAAAAATGCTGACCGATTTCTCTGTATTTATATATATAGACTCGATTGGAAATATAACTGTGTGCTATAGTTTTGCTGGTAACAAGTATAATAGTTGTGCGCTGCTGTACTGATCGCTAGACTGAATTTTGTTTCTCTTGCCTGTTTGCTTTCACCTCGTATACTTATATCTTCCTATATATATATACACCAAAGATCGGTTTCTCTATATACTTCGAATTTATACAACAATCTAGACTAAAAAGATAATTATAGTAGATTTGTATCGACACACTGCAAGTATATATAGAGACACTTTATAAATCATAACGTAGATATGTGTAGTTAACGTATATAATGTATATAGTGCTGCGCTAAAGTAACGTAAGCTCGATTAACCATAATAGATATTAAAAATTTGAAAAAAAAAACACGGAATTATCATAATTGCTCTCCACGTAAATAAATATACCAAATCATATTTATCTATAGTACATGCTCGCTTATAAATAACCGTAACCATTAATTAGCTATGCCTTTTGTATCACATGTACATATTAGATTTCATTAAAAAGAAAAAAGTAAAGCTAAATAACCATAATTATGAAATAGCAACGTGTATATATCAGCAACCTGTGAACAACCGCGCGAAACTTCACGATCGGAAAGCAAAGCAAAGCAAAAGCAAAAAAAAACTGATCTTTAGGGTAGTGCATGCTGTGTGTGTTGGCTTTTACGTAACGGGCACCGGGGGTTCAGTCTCTGATCATCCAGGTGGCTAAAAAGGCGAGCGTCCTGAAACGTCGCAAGTCGCGTAACCGCATGGATGTACAACAATTGGAACAAGGTCAACAACAAGCTGCTAACGTACCACCACAACCTGGTATCAATCCAACAACAGGTGCAGCTACTGGTACTCAAGGTTCACAGACTGATTCAAGGATGGGTGACAACGAAGGTGACATCATCTTTTACATGGAGGAACCAAAAGCTTGTACGCCGAATCGTGTGCGTAGGGAGAATCGGTGAGTTTGATATAATATATTTAATTGTACACATCGTGTATACATATATGTAATATATATAATAGGCCCAATGCGCCGAGCTGTGCGCTATATAAATATATTATATGATGTCGAGAGTATGTAGAGAAAGAAGAAGATAGACCTGGTGAATTATTAGGTCGAATGGGGTAAGTTTAAAGACACAAAGTGGTATAAAAATATCGGAATATAATATATAGAAATGGTATATTAACACGGGTGAATATTACTCAAATTAGAAAAACACGCGTGAAATCGGGTGGGTATTGTGTATATGTGTGTGTGTGTGTGTGTGTGTATGTTTGAGAATACCGCATTGTCTTGTACATGACATGGGTATATATACTTATGTATGTGTATGTGTGTGCGTATGTATGCAATTAGTGCGAACGCTGAATGTTTCGAAATAAATTATACCGACGTAGACACGTGAAAAACACAGCCAAAACGAATTAAACAAAGTTAAAAGGTGTATATATATATATTGTTATTACTTTTATATGCATATACATGCAAACGACACATTTATATACAGAAATGTAACATCGGCCATTTTTAATCTAATTTAATTAACTCTAGAAATTACATATTCTATATAAAGAGTCCTCGACGAATAAATCAATAATAACCTGAAAGAGCTTCGTTATCATCTTGGATCTCACCGGAATCTAATCATTCCCGACTCAGTCACGCACGTCAAAATCTCACGCTCGAATATGTCATGTATATATGTATACACACACACATGTCAAGTCATGTCCCCTGCGCTATTCTCCCTTCTTTACGCCACTATATACGCGCAAGAGATACACATCGATAAACAATAGGTAATTCTTATACGCGACTACATACATACTCACGCGTATAACATCCCTTCTTTTTTTTTATTGGAACATCGCGGATGTAGTCTCAAATCTCTTCAATATACACGTGACTTCGAATCGCACAGAGATTGAGTAACGTGTCGTATATCACGCCGCGCCTTCGTGCTAATTCCCAGTTTTATACACGGACATATATATATA
>JAYJLV010000027.1:11028181-11041732 GCA_036873485.1 Torymus texanus | reverse complement strand
CATCAAAATACATAAGGATATGATAGTCAGTGCTCTGGGTTTGACCACTTTCTTTTTTTTGTGTGGCTGTGTAATTTTTAAACAACAACCCATGAAAAAAAATAATTATTGTAAATTGTGCAATATTTCACATAGTAATGAAATGTTACATAAAAACTTTCTTTCATACAATTTCTGTAAATTATTTATTTTTAACATAGATATATGGAAGAAAATCCTAATGCTGGTCTACACGCAGATGATTCAGACCAAGAAATTGAATATGATGAAGATGGAAATCCCATTGCACCACCAAAAAAGAAGGAAATTGATCCCTTACCTCCCATTGACCATAGCGTGATTCCATACGATTCATTTGAGAAAAATTTTTATATTATACATGAAGATATTCTAAATCTGAATAAGCAACAGGTTGATGATTTGCGTAAAACCTTGGGCATCAAAGTAACAGGGCCATCTCCACCGCATCCTGTCACAAGCTTTGGACACTTTGGCTTTGATGAATTATTAATCAAAGCTATTAGAAAAAATGAATATACTCAACCAACACCAATTCAAGCACAAGCTATCCCTGTCGCGTTAAGTGGTCGTGATTTAATCGGTATAGCTAAAACAGGAAGTGGTAAAACAGCTGCATTTGTATGGCCAATGCTTGTTCACATAATGGATCAAAAAGAACTAGGGGATGGCGATGGACCAATCGGGCTTATACTTGCTCCAACAAGAGAATTGTCACAACAAGTAAGATTTAATTTTCAATTATTTCTTAAGCTACACCATTGTTTAAAAATTATAATATTTTATTGAATAATTACAGATTTATCATGAAGCAAAGAAATTTGGAAAAGTATACAATATTAGAGTATGCTGCTGTTATGGTGGTGGCAGCAAATGGGAGCAAAGTAAAGCTTTAGAGGCTGGAGCAGAAATAATAGTTGCTACTCCTGGTAGACTTATAGATTTAGTAAAAATGAAAGCAACAAATTTGAGCAGGGTAACATTTTTGATACTCGATGAAGCTGATAGAATGTTCGATATGGGATTTGGTTAGTATTCTAATCTAAAATGTTAATTATTATCACTTTCTAGTATATTTATACAAACATATAATATATTTTGTTTTAGAACCCCAAGTTAGGTCGATTTGTAATCATGTTAGACCAGACAGGCAAACGTTATTATTCAGTGCAACATTTAAAAAAAGAATAGAGAAACTCGCTAGAGATGTTCTAACTGATCCAATTAGGATCGTTCAAGGAGATGTAGGTGAAGCAAATACAGATGTAACTCAACACGTAATTGTCTTTTATAACAATCCTACTGGAAAATGGAATTGGTTAAATCAGAACATTGTTGAATATTTAAGCTCTGGAAGTTTACTAATATTTGTAACTAAAAAGGTAAATCGAGAAAAAAAATATTATAAAACATTTTGATACATATGTTCTTACTCACAGTGCTATATAATTAATATAACTATTTATAGATAAATGCTGAGGAATTGGCTAATAATTTAAAACTAAAAGAATACGAAGTTTTACTACTCCATGGTGACATGGATCAAATCGAAAGAAACAAAGTTATAACTGCATTTAAAAAAAAAGAAGTTAGCATTTTAGTTGCTACAGATGTAGCAGGTAAGAATCATCTACATTTTAATACGACCATATTAAACAAACATGCCAATGTAAAATGTAAACTTTAACACCACCACAGCTCGAGGTCTGGATATACCGCATATCAGAACAGTAATAAACTACGACATTGCTCGGGACATTGATACTCACACGCACCGAATCGGTAGGACAGGTAGAGCTGGCGAAAAAGGTAATGCTTATACACTTGTAACTGATAGAGATAAGGAATTCGCCGGACACCTCGTCAGAAATCTGGAAGGAGTCAATCAAGAGGTACCACAGAGTTTGATGGACTTGGCGATGCAGAGTAACTGGTTCCGAAAATCGAGATTCAAGAGTGGCAAAGGTAAACAAGTCAACGTTGGCGGAGCCGGTCTCGGATTTAGAGCAAAAAACAATGACCAGGTAATGCATACAATAAATACTTAAAATTCATTAATTTAAAGCGTTTTGTGATGAGACAATAAAAGTTTTTATAAATACAGCAACATAATTTGTTTAAATACATCATTTTAGGGCGGCCAATCGAATACATCATCGTCAGCAGCATCATCGTCGCCATCATCTTCACAAGTACCAAAAGATCTCAGCGAAGTAGTGAAAAAATTAGAAAGAGCCGGACCAGGTAGCGACCGACTCTCAGCAATGAAAGCGGCATTCCGTAGTCAATATAACACACAGGTAAATCATGTTTGGATTTTAATTAATTATAATAATTTAAATTAGAAAATATCTTAATAAAACTTACACTTTTAATATGATTTCAGTTCCGAGCTTCCTCCGATCACACGTGGGAACAAACGATTACACCGCCTTCAGTTATAATGCCACCGCCTCCTCCTCCACCTCCTGGTCTACCAAGTAGTATGCCGGAGGAAAACAAGCCAGAAACATCGTCAGAATCAGCGGACAGACAAGAAAAGAAGAGAGCAAGGAAGAGCAGATGGGAGTGATAGTATAGTTTGTTAATGATTTGTCGTCTTATATCCAAAGAACTGATAAAAGTTATAAATTTATCACTAATTGAATGAACTTTTATAAGCACGGAAAATACTAGTTTGGCAAGACTTGACATTAAACGTTAAGATCATGACGAAAATCGAAATGACGATTTTATCACACTTTAAACTCTCATTTATATTGGAAAATATTAATTTTAAATCTTATTAGATGTATTGCGTTTAAAGTTCTTATATATAATATATATAGGAGTCATTTAAAATTATCATTTGTCGTATAGATGTACACATTGATGTAAAAAGTTATATTTTCAATTGTTATTATATAAAATATTATATAAAATATTATAACTGAGCTTACGTATAATCAATTAGATATATCTATAACACAAATTTCCTTTTTATAATTAAATTTTTCAATTGGTGATTAATAAGACGCTTGTACCAGTTACTTACAAACGTTTTTTGTGTATATTTATATTCTTATTTTGATGAATGTACATCGGTTAAATAATACGACACCGTATCTTTTTTTTTATTGTAGACAATAAAAGTATTCGAAAATTAAATTCATACTTTATGGCATTATTTTTTTTTAAAGTACCAGTAATTATATTGATTGACAAATAAAATACACAAGTGATTTATTCTATATCAATCTAAATTCTTTTTTTTTTTTAGTATAATATACAGAAATTTTTCATGGTAATAAGTTATAAACTAGTTAATTATTTTGTAGATATTTTATTTTGTATGTATAATTTGTAAACAAACGCATCTCAAATAATGAGTTACAGTATAGTCAATACATTCATTTCAGTTATACTTAAATAGTAACAAAAAAAAAGTAAAAATAATAATTCGAAAACGAATTTCGACAAGGCAACAGATGACACCTCAAAAGCAGCATCCAGTAAACGAACGCCCAAGCATATGAATTTTAGTATCTGAAAATGTGAATTTACATTCATCTAAAAATTTCGGTGAAAAGTGTTACTGAGATACATACACAGCGGATGCGATACTATAGAATTAATATACACACAACTACATAATGTATACGTCGTCGGTATAAATCGTCTTTTTTTTTTTACATATTTGATGGCATATTACGATCGCGCCTATAAAATAAAAGCGTGCGCGCGTGAGTAACGCGCTTTTAAACTAATCGTAAGTATGTTTGTGTGTGTGAAGAAAATCCAAGAAGACAGAGAGAGAAAGAAAAAAAAAATGGTAAAAACCTGCTGTTGTTGCCACTGCTGCTGCTGCTGCTACTGGCAATTGTACTAAATTACGTATAGATATACATGGTTATGAGTTAATCTGCGAATCCTTGGACAGCCATTTAGGGCACCGCTGCAATCGAGAATCGCCTTGTTGCAGCTTGCACGCGCGAATTCGTTGTCCGACATTCGTCGCGAGTATCTGTCTCTACCGTCGTCGAATGCGACTAATTTATTTTCTCGTTGATACACAGCATGATTGCATACACGCCTGCTCTCGCACCTTCGCTAAGGTGAATAAAGTTCTGTTTTCGCGCGCATTGTTCTTCGCGCGAGTGCGACTATACACATTGTCGTCACTCTTTTTTTTTTCTTTTTAAATACTAGGTGTACATATATACTTATAGATATATATATATTTACGCGTGAGTTTGGTTTCTTAATAGCTAAGGTGTTGTATAACGCGATGTGTATATGTGTTTAATAGAAAAATCCCTATATATGCTATATAATATAAGGTTTTGCTTTAATCGAGATGTGAAAATGTTAACATGTGCTACGATTTCTGGTCTCGCTACGTACTTTAACTCTTATTATATACGTTTTTAGTCGTTTTAAATTATCACAAGAAACTTAACGATATATATAGGTATACATGCGAAAGTTACTTAAGTACAACAACCTTTAAGAAATTTTGATAAATCTACAGCAAACGTCGCTAAATAGGCTATTTGTATATATGTATAGATAAAAATCTTAGTTTTTTTTACGTAATATTTAACAATATATTTGTATTTCAACATTAATGCATGCAAACATTATATATATACTCTATAATAATTTTTTAACATAACAAGATTGTTGATATGATGGTTCAAAAAGTGTATGCTTTCATAGGTATATATAAAAAAATTATACTATAATTTCATAAGTTTTTCAAACGCACATTACTTTTTCAATTTCCATGACGAAGTACATAAAAATAAAAAAAGAATCAACTTAAATTAGACCATACGATGAAAATATTGTCCGTAACTCTTTTTTTTTTTCATTACAAAATGACCTTTTCAAAATCATTATCATCATCAACCACGACTCCATAAATGCATATCCAGCTAACAAAAAGAAACTTCCAAAATTCTTCTCTCGTATACTAAAAAAAAGCACTTAGGTCGTCTCTCTTTCTAAATAAATCTCAAAAAAATCCAAAACAATAAAATTAAAAAAAAAGTATATACCGACGCAAAGCAGCAATGATCATCATCAACCCACAGCGACGTCGATTTCCGCGACGGAATATAACTTCCTGGAGAGCTCGCACCGCCTCCGTCTCAAATTATATACATCCCTGAAGAGAAAAAGGCACGCACGCGTACTATATACATACATACATACATGCACATTGCCTCGCGAATTCTCTAAAGAAAAACGATAATAATACGCGCTCGTACAATTAGGAGTCTACTACTACTGCTGCTGCTGCTGCTGCTCTTGGCTCTAATGACAGCGTGGAGCGCACGTGCGGCCCGTTTTTAGGGCTCGGTGTATATAGAGAAGGTGATTCACAACATACATATATACGTGTACTCACATATACATATACACATACTATGCAAGTATAAGAGAGAGAGAGAGAGAGAGATACGTGTGAATCACCAGCACAGAGACGCTTATAAGGTGAGAGCACTACTGGCCCTGATAACGAGACGCGTATATATACAATGTGAGGTAAGTGAATACCTCGCGGGAGAGTTGTATTTCGGTATTTTTTTTTTTTTTTTTTTTTTTTCATGGGTGTGAGCGAGGAGAAGAGAGAGAGTGAGGATACTGTCCATACAGTTGACACGATAAAATATTCGGGAATGTGCGTGGTACTGTTGTACGCGTAAGGAGTTAGAGAGATGTGCGGGATTTTTCGTTAATGAATGCTTAAGCGATAGATGATGATGATGATGATGATGGAGCAGTCTATTTATATAACCTACCGCCGAAAAAGGATATTTCACATTCGTATTGCTACGTGTTTTTTTCCCATCGCCTGGTCCGCGCGCGAGTTTATCGTATTTCTTAGAAAGTTCGTTTTCTTTTTTCTTTTTTTTTAATATTACTCTATCCATTGAAAAATCGCAATTATATATACGCGCGGTATGTTTTTATATAGATATTCCCAAGATTAAATATACACCCTATTACAGAAAAATCCATTTATATATATATCAAATTCTCATGAAATTCAAAGACCACGATTTTCAATATCATATATTATTCCCGCGTAACCCTTTATTAATTAGGACCGTTTAACAACCAACAGTCTATATATATACACACATACGTACCCGGAACCCTACCTCATGTCGCCCAGGAAGCGTACAACTATACGACGGAGGGCAATTTTTCTCTCTCTCTTTCCTCGCGTCATTACCTCGCCGTTTACAACCGTGCCGAGTGTTGTATACCTACACGTCTGTGTGTACTCTCTCTCTCTCTCTCTTTCTCTCTTCACAACGACTTGTGACAATGGGAAGATCGTTAGACGCTATAAGTTGAAATGCACTGCTCTACACTACGCGTGGGTGTTACACGTCACTTTGCCCTGAGGCATGAGACATCTTGTCAAGAGAGAGACAGAGACCTTACTCAAGGTTTCTTTGTCTGTGTGCACGCGTGCTCTCGTCTGTGCGTGTGGGTATACCGGCAACGCGCAATTACATATATATGAAGAGGACAGTTTTCGCTCTCTTACCGTTAATTGTTATTTCAAAAAATCATATATATATATAATATATTGTAGAAATTACCGAATTATTAGAACATTGCCGTTGTTATATTTTTACGATCATTTACGGTATAAACGCGTCACACGACTCTTAAATACACGCATACAATATATACTGTACCACTACACAGTCGCCACCGCAAACTTGACATCCTCTGCCAGTATTACGAATCGGTAGGGTAATGTTGGTTCGTCGTAGCACTGGTTCTCCTCGACCTTGGCTGTTGTTTCTCAGTATTGTTCGACTTGTTGGAAAACTTCTCCATAGCTCTGACATACGATCCTGTGCAAACCTTTTCCTTAACAGCTGTTCGGCATTTGGTTTCCTGTCTCGTAGGACTCTTGGACAATCGTTTATCCCCAGATGCGAACACGGATATCTTAGACGCGAGGTTGTTGTTGTTGTTGTTGTTGTTGCTGCTGCTGCTGTTGATAGAATTTGCGCTGTCGTTAACAATCGTTTTGGCTGTTGCTGTGCGTTCGCGTAGTTTCTCTAGGTTCTCCTTTGGTGCGGTCTCGAAACCATCAGATTTCTGAAGAATATCGCGGAGGTTCACGCCACTGTCCATGGACGATGGGGATAACGGTGGTGTGGTACAGGTGGTTACGATCATAGCTGGTTCTGGTTGTTGCTTTTTCTCTTCGTCGTTGTCGTGGTCATCGGTATTGACGATGGAGCCACTGATTTTCGCGACCTCCACACATTGCTTGTACTTCTCGTCGATGGTCGTGTCGTGTTCTTTCTGTTCGCACTCGTTTAGCTTCGCTAAATCGTCGTCATCTACTATCAGCTCGGCATCTTCTTCGTTACCCGAGTCGTTAAAGAAATCCTTCTTCAGCACACCCTCGTTTTTCTCGTTCTGTTTCCTCAGCTCCTCCCAGTTCTTACGTGGCTTGTAGCTCGTCTTTCTCCTGACTAAGGGCTTCTTCTCGCTGATGTCGATATCTGGGATGAACAGCCTCAACGCCTTCGCACCGATGGGAAACTGCGTGGAATCGTCGGTAACGCGCTTTTCTGTCATAATCACCTCGAGGCTGGTGCGTGAAGCAACTTCCTGGTGCTTGTTGAAGGCGGAGACAAGCTGGGCAACCGTGTACTTTGGTTCGTCGGTCTCGGAATCTGTCTCACGGCCATGGCATTCAGAACCAGCCGAGGATTGCTTGTTCGTGTGAAGGCTGCGGGTCTCTTCAGAGTCGTCGGTCAGGGTGTCGGATTCAAGGGATTGCAGAGAATCAAAGTTTGCCTCAGAGACGGTGAGAGAGGAGGGACCGGTGCTTTTCGTCTCGCTCGCTGCTTCATGACCTTGAAGGGATGGATGAGAAAGTTGTTATAGGTAATATTTTAAATGTTTGAAAATTTTGATTATTTGTGGTATTTTTTATAGGTAAAATTGTACTCGATTGTGGGAGATATTTGATTAGATACAAATAAAGCTTATCCTATTCTATTTTGTTTTTAACTATGTTTACAAACCGATAGAAACTAGTTATTGTTATTTATATATGTTATCTATTCAAATTAAAAAATATACATATTTTTGTATACCATAATACAAAATAAAAACTACACTGTATCAATGTATCTCAACTCGGCACATAAACCATTCATTTAAAAACTTGTAGTTAAAGCTACTAAAAGTCAAACAAAAACTAAGACAAGCCGCAATATACGTTTAAAAGTTACATAACTTCAAAATTGAATAACAAAAATCCAGCGAAAAACACACTTATTCAAATTCCCTCACATTCCCCATACTAAAAATAACTCTCTAACAGCTAGACCAAAAAAAAACACGCAAAGAGTTCCTTCAAAGCCAACGAAGAACAAGGCAAATAACACACGCCTATAATGGAAATCTCCCCGTGCAAATATTTCTCTCCGCTGCGCGCGGTCACACACATACACGGGGCAAGAAAACCTCTATACTCATCTAACTCCACTATACTATCCCTTCGTCTAATCCATCTTCCGGGAATACCAAAGAGAAAAATAGGGTATGAAAAAAAAAAAAAAAAAAAAATAAAAATAAACTCGTGGCAATCGGACAAAGTATGTATGCGCTCCCGTACACGCACAAAAACAAGATCTACGTTTAAAAGGGATCTGCTTGGCTGTAGAAGAATTTCTTCTTATTATAGCGACAAGCAGAAATAGTTTAGAGTTAAGAAGAAAATAATCTAAAATATATTCATTTTAGTGAAAGTATTTTTCCTCCAACTCTAAGAGGAACATAACATTTTCCTGCAAAATATTAATAATTTTCTAAGAAAAATAAAAATTTCAACAAGATAAATGAATGCATATGAGTTTCAGACGACTTTCTTTTTATTTATAGTATAGCTGATTTTTATCAAGTAATATTTCGTTTTGAATGAATAATTATTCCTCTTTAGATTAGAAGAATCTATTCTTTTCAGAAGAATAGGAGATTCTTTAAATAAAAAGTATATTCTAAATATCAAATGTTTTCTTCTACAGCGAAGTAGATTTTAGTTAAGAGGATTCATCCGTTTGACTAGAAATACGATTTTTATTAGTGTAGGCTCTTATCTCTCTCCACTTGCGCAAATGTCTATATGCATTAGCACTCACCATTATTGTGAGCTCTATCGTCCTCGTCGTCGTCAACGACGTAGTTAACGTCCTGCTGTAGCTTCACTTCCTCTTCCTTGTCAATGTGTGTCTTCGGTACAGGGGCTTCCGAACGGAGGCTATCGTCACCGCCATCGTCGTTATTGTCGTCGTGCTAATGGAAGTTAAAGTGTTAGTCGAGAGACGTTGCTCAAATATTTATGCAGTATATTAGAGGACGAAACGTTTGTTTTTCCATATGGATTCTTAATGCGTATGTTATTTTTTTTTCTTTTTCGTATACTTTTAAAGTTTTATAGATTTATCAAAACTGTTTACTTTTCTTTTTTCTTTAATACCTGCTTTGGGACATCATCAGCAGCATGAGCGACCGGTCGATTTGACCCCGTGATCATATCGTCAAAGTCCCTGGAAAGTGCTGAAGACGAAGCCGATCCCAAGGAAGCGCTACTTGAACTCTGCACCAGATGCCTAAAGATCGGTAGCACATCCTCGGTTTTCGACCTCTCCTTTTGCTTCAACAAATCTCGCTTGTGCTTCTGCAGGCTTTCAAGGCTTCGGTAGATGTCAAGCATACCCTGGGATTTGGACAAAGACTTGAGACCGTAGAGTTTCTCCCGGGAACCATCGAAGTAGCAGGCATTTAGGGGCTTGCCGTTCATAGCCTGCAGGTGGCGGTGATCCTTTCGGTGCTCATCGTCCTCCGTAGAGCCATTCAACAGGGGCAGACAGGCTTGGGATCTGGATTGAACTTGGTTGAGACTCCTGTACGAGAGGTCGCAAAAGAGATATATGGGATAGGATGAGTTTATTATCGTGGAATGCATATTTCATATATACATTATTAAAGGTATTGAAGTATCGTACTTTTGCCTTTAATTTACTTTTAATATATTTGATAAAAAAATTTGATTGCAATATTTTTTAGAGCAAAGCGTTTAGATAAGGAAGCCCAAAGTTGAAATAGTACATTGTGCAACAAGGGTCGAAAATGAGCTATTTCTAGCGAGGGTGAGGTGTTCAGCACGAGTCGGCGTCGAAGGCGCCCGAGACAGAGACGAGTGCTGATAACACCTCGCCCGAGTCTGAAATAGCTTTTCTTCCCGTCTTACACACCGTATTTTTTTTAATGAAGGCAGGAAAGGGCCTTTTTTATGTTGTGAGTCGGAAAGAGGATTGGGCATTTCGAGTCGTATATAACGCAGTTGAAATTTTCATTTCTCACCTAAAACAAGTGAGAAATAGCCATTACTCACTAGTTTTTCGTTTCTCACTAGTTGTTCAGTTCTCACTAGTTGTTCATTTCTCACTAGTTGTTCATTTCTTACTAGTTGTTCATTTCTCACTAGTTTTTCATTTCTCACCTGTTTTAGGTGAGGTAAAATACGCTCGAAATGTGAAATTTTCTCTCCTACTTTCACAGGAGAGAAAGGCCCTATTTCATGCCTGAGTTAAGAAAATATATTTTTTAATAACAAAAGTTATATATAAATACGTAAAATAAGCAGATTAAAATCTCGCACAGCCATTTCAATGTATAATATAGCACGGATCGCTCCTTCAGGTTCGTCTATGACTTGCCTTCGAAACGTTCCCGCGCTCCTTGATATACACTAACCTGATCCTTGACAGCACACTGATACGATTCAGACCCTGGGCCATACTCGCCCTGAGTGATCTACGATCCTGTGCCTGATTGAGCAAACCCTCTGTCTGCTCTTTATTGAGCAAGCAGCTTTGACTCATTGCCAAACTACTCTTCGACGATGATACTGAATCAGCCAGGCTATTTCTTGAACTGGTCACGTCCAATGCTCCGTTCTCGTAATCATCACCGTTACATGACAGAGTCAAGCTACCTCTACTCCCAGTCAATCCTCTGTTCAAACACATCTCACTCTGGCTCAATCCAGACCAGTGATCGGATTGCTGTAGTAATTGCTGTTGCTGTTGTTGCTGAAGCTGGAGTTGACTATTGGCTGAACTGAGGAGAGCAGCACGACGGAGATTTTCACGACTGACGACGCGTTCGAGAAGAACCTCGCGTGACTTGGACAGGTACTTTCGCAGATGGGCTGAGGCTTGAGTAGGCGCGCCCCGAAGCCACTCGTGGCGAAGGCATTGTTTTGCCGACATGCGTGCACTGTGGGAGAAAGAGATTATTGATGAAGGGTTTTGATGAGGGATGTAGCAGGGTGTTAGAGTGTTGCAGAGCAATCAAGTTGACGGTTTAACTTTTTTTGGGGGTGTTATGGTAGCGGAAAAAATTTTTGTATTCGTGTGGTGGGCGATCAACGTTATTTCGATGTCTTCTATTAAAAGTAACAATTGTTAGATTTCACAAAAAATAGCCCTTCTTTTTCAGACGTATTAATTTAATAGTTGTAGATTATAGATTTGTTTTAAGTGTTAATCTTCGGAGAATGCGTCGATTTGACGACGAGTCGGAATCCGACTGTGAATTACTTGTTTTTGTTATGACTATTGAAGCTAGAAACAACTACAGTATAAAAATGCAATACTGTTGTAGATTAGTGTAGTATACTTATAATACTATTCTAGAATTACAGTAGTATTGTTTAAATATTATTGTAGTATTACTATAGTTAAACTGTGAAAATTTACCTTCCAAGAAAAATTTCTATAAAATAACATTTGATTTTTCAACGGTTATCTAAAAGTTATAACAAAAATACGAAACTTTCTTGCCAACCCGGCCGAAACCTTACACAACACCTCATCTCTCGCAACGACCATTGTCCAATCCTTACTCACATCGATTTATTCTGTATTGTCCAATCAACAGCTATGACAGCGCAAAAAAAAAATAATAATAAACTACTCGCAAAAATTAATCCAGTCTTAAATGCAATCCATACACACACACACACAGATCCGTGCAAATGATTGACAGATCGTCCCGAACCCGTATTAATTGACTCTTGAACCAACGACGCGCGTGCGCCCACGCTCGCGGTCACCTTATACATATATATATATTATACTTATGCGTGCGAATTAAAATGCAATTAAACCTCATAATGCCACGACGATGACGTCAAATTTCGAAGGCGGCGTAGTATGCCCACCATGTGTGAAATTCGCCGTATCTCATTATTATTATATATATATATGTATATATGTGTGCACTGCGCTCAGATCACATTACGTAATATGTACATATTTTTTCCTCACCTTGGCTCGAGCACGAGAAGCTTGGCGACAAAGTCCTTTGCCTGGGCGGATACGTCCTCGAAGAGTTCTTCCGGGAAATCGACCTGGCCGAGGATGATGTTCTTGAAGGTTTCTTGATCAGTTTCGCCACCGAATGGTGAGAAACCTGTGAGAAGGACGTACGTCGTCACACCGAGAGACCTGGTGGCGTCATAGAACGAGGTAAGAAAAGGCTGCTATTGTGTATATTTTTTTTCTTTCTTTTTTGCTTCCTCAAAGAGGAAGCTTTGTAACGGTGAAAAACATTTTTGAGATAAAAAAGGCTTAAAATGATGTTTTAAGGTGAAATGTGTTGAAAATTTTCAATTTTGAGAAAATTTTTTTCCTGTATGTATGTATGTGTGTGTGTATGTGTGTGTGTGGTGTGTGTGTATGTAAACTTTCTTTATCTGGGGAACCAAACCATCGATCTTTGCCGTTCAAAGCTTATTTTGTTCGTCTCGCGAAAAAAGCTCGGCAGCCTGACGTACTTAATATTTTATCGATTTCCTTTTTTTTTGGTAATCAAAAAATGATTTTGAGTTTTTCGTTATTTTGATTTTTACGTATGTAGAGGTCAAAATTATTTATCAGTCTAAATTTTTCTTGAAAGGTCTTTCAATTACCTACACTTTCGTTTTTTAACATTTAAGTTATTATTCGTATTTCATTTGCTATTAAGGAAAATGTTCCTAAAATTCATAAATTAATTTCTCAGAAACTAAATGATCAATCGATTTGAAATTTAAACCACAAATTGAACTCATTTCAAAGAATATTAGGGTAATTTTTAAGAGATTAATTCGATTTATTTTCGAGAAAAAAATAGCATTCTTGATGTCGCACGATAACTGGAGTAAAAATTATCCGATCGACTTTAAATTTGGCATGGACATATCTTTTTTATATCTAAAGGCTGAATTCATTGCCTAGAAATATCTGATTGTTACGAAAAAAGATATTAGAGGTTAAATATTTTTCTATAAAATTTTTGAATACCTTTTTGTCAAAGAATTCTTTATTAATTGACTTGAAATTTTAACCACTTCTTAAACTCTATTAGTACAATAATTGGTTAAATTTTCAAGTGTAAACAATTTATTTATGAAATATATTAAAAAAGTATTATATTTCAATTATAATCTATTTG